>JAAXYW010000252.1:0-47585 GCA_036851895.1 Orthonychiurus folsomi
ATGAAGAGATTCGCACTCCATTATGCGTTTTACCACCTGCTCAAGATGGTAATTATGGGAATGAATGAAGGACTTAATCGTTTGCAGAGGTTATAACCTCTACTCTAACTTTTAACCTCACCAAAATCCGTTTTAGACAATTTTTTGGCTCTCTGCCCAAAATTTGGACATTAGTCTTGTGCATGCACGCACAGCACAACCCTAGGTTTGAACCCACGCACTGCAAAATGTACATAAGAATAGGATTTTGATTGTTAAATCTCTATACCCCATATGCTGTTTTGCTTGTAAGGTTTTATGTTCTACGGGTCTCCCTTGAAACACGTGAGCAAGAAGACGCTTCGATGACCTGGCGGCCTTCACGGATTTGGTTTCTCAAAAGTGATTTTGTTTAAATTTGGTCTTAATAGATAACACTGTTAGAAGTATCAATGTACTGCAAAGTGTATTGTTAACAGAAATGTTATTGATGAACTTAATAAAATTTCCACAGTCAAAGTGTAGGTTAGGTGCCTTGCTAAGAAAATTTATGCAAAACCTCAAAGCACGGCCGCCATGTTAAAAGACTGTTAAGAGTACACATTGTTAATATTATTTTAATGCATAAGCATTCTATGTGTACTCGCACAGCACTAGGCACACAGCCGATTGTCAAACCCTTTCTGAATAATCTATGAAACCAGTGTGGCAAATAAATTCAAGTTTGAAAATTGATGCGTGTTGTTTCTCAAATAATTTTTATTTCAGTCAGTTTGTTTCGTGTTAAAATTACATACATTTGTACATTTGTGCTGGGTTGAAGCTTTAAGTGCGGCCATTTGAGTACCGATTTAATCAGGCTGCACTCTATATTCATTTGATTTCGACATCTGAGCATCCTCGGAACGTCTCCTGTGCGCCGCAGCCGACGCCAGTGGTACCATCATTGCATTGACCCCAAGCGTTACCTGTAAATGAAAGAAAAAACCATTAAAACAAAACATACAAACCTACACACAAAGTAATATTCAAAATTCATTTGTACCTGTGCGATAATTCCACTGAAGGACGCAATGATTGCACCTCAGCCCAGATGGAAGCCTCAATCTGGCCGTGTAAATTCCACTCCCACGATTTACATCTACTTTTGATCCACCGCCATCTGCCCTCTGAAGAAGATTTCGATTGAAACAATCCTGAGTTTCTCCCCCAGATGAGAGATCACAAAGACGAAATTCCATGTAACCCATGTGGTCCGCAGTGATATCGACTTCAACGTCAATATCCTGTTTTTAAAACAATACAAAACCATTAGATTACAATAGTGTCCAAACTTCAAATGCACAATTTTAATTTACCTGTCCCGAATTATAGATGCCAGTCTTGATCCCGCGGTACCATTCTCCGCCGATTTCATTGGCCCTGGGTGAAGCCTGAGAAAATGGATCTCCGCAAACCCCACAGTTGCCACCCACGACTTCCGACTGGTGAATACCTCCGCAAAACAATTCGTTGTCCATGTAATTTGGGGGTGGATTCAAATGTGCAAAATCGGCTATCCTCCAGATTGAAGAACGATTCGGTGGTTTCATGAGTCGGCCATGACCATCAATGCTGCTGATTGTCAAACTGACGAAAAGGAGGACTCCAAATCGAAGCATTATAAATTTTCTTTGATTTTGATAGGTGAAGCTGTCGTAAGTCGTGATCCGAACTGTTGTGTTGTGAACTGATGACTTTTTGCTAGCACTGGGGGCTATTTATATGGAATTAACTGTCAAAGAATTTGGAGGGAGGGTTAACAAAATATGTTTTTGATGCGAATTGCGAAGGGTTTAGAATGATGAGTTGAACCTTTTCGAGTATTACGGATTAATATATATGTGGAATTTGAATATGATTTACTACTTATGCTAATTACCGCGGACTCCGGCTAATCAATCATATTCATTTGGACGTTTTGAAGTAGAGAATGGAATTTTATTTATCTGGTGTCTTCAAAACGATTTGTGACAATTGGATTTGACCTGTCTCCTCTCGTGTTATGATCAGAGGATTTACATGGGAATCCTGCACTTGAACTTTTACAAAATAAGTGATTTTGGATGAAAATTAGAAAAAATCTGCATGAACACAAATGGGGACACGTTTTTTGTGCCACTTGACATTTGGCACCGGCTAATCCTCCAATTTCACGGGAAATGATGAAATTACTAATGTCCATGCTGTCACCCTCTTGCCTGATTCAACAAGTGTTGAAAATTACTCCCAAATCAAACCCATGCTTTTGGTTAATGATAAAACGTTTTCGGAAGACCACAAGTTCCCGGACACGTTTGGCCATTGTGCTTGCCACTTTTATACAGTTATGTTTCAAATACCAACCAAATATATACTCTGCAATCGGGCCTTTCACGTTTAAATTGCTGAGGTGATTATTTAAAAAGAAATTAAGCCGCCGAAAGAAATTACAAGTTTAATGCATTCATTTACATTGTTCTGTAGACAGCAGACAGTGCCATGTCTACAAAAAGTGCCATTCACAGGAATATAATATTCAGCCTTTATTAACTCAAGAATAAATTCAATAATTCAATTTCACATTCATAAAGTTAAAGTTTAAGTGTTTAACCTCACAATACTCCAATACATTAGGAGTTTACATTAATACACCATGGTTATAACGCAATAAGCGAGAAGGCAATGAATACATTACAAACAAAACGTAAGGGATTCTTTTTCTGCATTGTTAACATTAATTTAAAAATGAATTGCAATTATAAATTATTGCAGTTACTCATATCATTTTTAGTGTTTGAAGAAGGGGGAGCATTACCGTCGTGGGAGAAATTTCAGGTAGCAATCCTTTGGGATGATGATAATATTCGCTCCTTCCGAGTTTTCCAGCTAAAAATAGCAAAAACGAAATATTAGATTAATTCTAGCTGATTTTAAAGGCTTGTTCAGTAAGGGTCAGTTCAATCCGTCTTGTGTTAATTTGGTGATGGGGTTTTGACTGAAAATTATTTTAGTGACTATATGTATTCTCTGACTCGTTATCCTTCTTACCCTAGACTCCGGAGTAGCCTGAATCCTCAATTTTTGTATAACTCTAGTCATTGCCAATTTGATGTTGAGGGTGGCAAATCGTTGACCAACACAAGCCCTCGGCCCAGCCCCAAAAGTATTCATAGCTAAGGGTCCTGTATTTTCATTTGAACCTCCAGGAAGCCATCTCTCCGGTTTGAATTCATTTGGATCTTCAAAGATATTTGGATCCCGTTGCATTGCATAAATGGGGAAATTAACAGTCATCCCTTTAGGGATTGTGATATTCGTCCCATTCAGTTTATAATCTTCTTCTGCATATCGATCGTTTCTCAATGCTCCTGGCCAAAGTCGATAAGTTTCCTTGAGGACTGCATCCAAATAAGGAAGAGCTGACACAGTGTCTAGATTCAGTTCAGATAATTTTTAAGCCTCTTCATATAATTTATTTTGCGCCTGTGGATCCTTCGCCAAATAAAATGCAAGCCCTGTGAGGGCATTTGCGGAAGTGTCAAACCCACAAGAAAAGAACGTGAGACCAAATGAACAGATTTCATCATCAGTCAATATTGGACCATCTGGGTGGTATTTGGCATCGACGAGCACTTGTAAAAAGTCACCCCGCTTTTGACCACCAGATGATTCCACGTTTTCTTTCCTTCTTTGTGTAACCAGGTCAAGGCTTAATTTGGAAATGTAATCTAGACAAGACGTGTCCATTCCGAAGCGTCCAAATACTTCAAAGGATGCAGAAATTAACTTAAATATTTTTGAAGCTTGTGTTGCAAGTTCATTGTTAGGGTCATTCAAGCATTCAATTTTACTTCCATAGACCACCGATGCAATCACATCCATCATAAGGGAATCGAAATAACGTTTTGTTGAAATTTGTTTTCCGTCGAGCTTTGACAGATTGGCTATGAAAGCATCAACACAAGGGACAATACATTCAGACATGGCCTTCAGTTTTGCTGGGGAAAAAGCTGATGTCAGCACTTGACGCATTTTTTTCCAGTAGTCATCCCGCAGTATGAAAACATTCAAATTCAATCGGCGGTCAATGAGTGGAAAAAAAGTGTGGTTGCGAAATTTTGAAAAATCCTTGATGCAAATATCTCTCAAGTGATCATCCCCACCAATTATTAGTATGGGAGAGAGTAAAAAGTAGGTTCCGTAGACGAGTCCGTATTCCTGATACCATTCAACTTCGACATCCCCTGCCTGGCGATTCCTGAAGGCAGTAAATTGGGCAAAGAATCCAGGGTTGGGCACACCATGACGGTCCCAGTAAGTTGCCTTGCGGTAGAAGTAACTAAAACATTATAAATTATTATTAACTCAGTAAAACTAACTAGCTCAACAATTATACATTCCACTCAGTTTACTTACATAGTCGCCGCTGTAATAATTCCAACTAAACCAACACCCATATAAAATAGAAACGACATGACGAATTATTCAATTAGGTTTGAACCCAGAAAATCTGTAAAATTGTTTCCAAAAGTGCTGTGAAATTGTATTAGGATTGTCTATCGAGCTTTTATCCAACTGACACTATGGTATATTGGTTTGCATTAATGGATGTGATATATCACGTTTTGCACTTGTATGTGTCGCGTGAAGAGTAATTTGTTTCATAACACTTGAAAATCTGAAAGACAAGGACATGACACAACATGATTCTAACTAACTAATAAAGGCAGAGCCGCCAGATCTTGTGTGCTGTCCTTGAGTAATTTACGCCGCTTAAGTATTGTACATCCAGCGATAATTATGATAATAAAAAATCACGATTATATGCAGAACCTAACCTGCCACTTAAGTATTGTACACCCAGCGTTAATTATGATAATAACAAATCTTGATTATATGCGGCGCGTCTCCTTGTAATGTTCTCGCACAAGAGCCTCAGGGCATGTACCGTATTGTATGTGTATTCCGTATGTACCGTATCCCCGATAATTGTAAACCGGACTTGATAAAGTAAAGTGACTAAGTTTTGGGAGTCCCAAATGTACCACCTGAATTCTGAATTGTCAATGCAATGTAATCTCTAATCTCTGAAGCAGATTCCCTTCTCCCAATTGTGTTTGGAATATAGGACACCTGGCTGGCCTAAATTCATTTGTAATAATTCCCACGCCATATATTTTGTCAATAAATTCAGAGCTAGAATCACATTGGACATTGAGGATCAATTTTCACATTGTCAACACGAACACGGGGACTCCTGCTATCCTAATCGCTGCCGAATTAGTGCACTTGTGTCGCTTAAAAGCTGTCGCATCTCATGATCATCTATGCCTGGCTGTGGCTATTCACGCAAAGTATATGTAAGGAAATGTGTACCTCAACGCAAGGACGCGGCATGTGTAGAATTAGATAACTAATTGGACAGAGTATTTAAAGAGTAAACTTAAACTACATGCCCTTAGCCCCAAACATCTGCTTTTTGGTTATTCTTTGGAATTAACGTGCTTTACAGGCTGGCATGATGTTCATCAAAATCCTTTGTGCGCTTCTTTTTGTTGTAGCTGTGTCCGCATTGGATTATCAAGACTGTGGTAATAAGTTAAAGCAAGTTATCTTTAGTAAATTGAATTCTAAGTTTAAAAAGTTGTACTTCAGGATCCACCGCTATTGTCAATGGAGTAAGTCTGGACGGATGCACAGAACAGCCTTGCGTTATGATCAAGGGTCTAGACTACACCTTCAGAGTACACGGCAGATCAAGTTTGTTATTTTAGTTATAAAGGATCTCATTTGCACTAAACAAGACATTCAGGAGGTGTAATAATTAATTCAATACTAGCAAACCCTGCTAACCAATTACCATACACTGTAAGGGTCACAATCCTGGGAGTGCCAATCACCATCGTCGAAGGAAACGCTTGTGAATCACTCGAGGTCGGAATGTGCCCACATCTTGCTGGGGAAGAATTTACATATGCTCGTGTGCTGAATATTGGAGCAGCGATCCCACTGGTAATTTCAAAATTTACTGGTTTTATTTCAAGTCATTTTTATTACGCTAATTTCAATCCGCATTTTCTAGTCAAACGCAGTCATCACCACAAGAATTCAGGACGAAAGCGGCCGCGTGGTCATCTGTGCTTCTCTTGACGTCCAATTTATAAATCCTTAAATAAACCTGAAATCTTAAATAATAAATTTGATATTGATATCATATCAACCGGAGTCAAACTAAAATATAAATTTCCCGTGTACGTGTAAAATTAATGTAATTGATATGATATCTCATGCTACATAATAGCATGTCAATTGAAGGCCTCCTCCGAAAAAGGGCCCATCTCGGTTACCAAAAACCGGCCTCCCTTCTCGTAGAAACCTTGATGAGGCCTTTTGGCGTGCAAAATTTACACAAAAAGGCCTCATGAAAAGGTTTTTGGTTAATGAGGCCGGATTTTTGCTAAACGAGATGGGCCCTTTTTCGGCGGAGGCCTTATTGTTATTCGGAAATTCAACGAAGGCAAGGAAAGTAAGGGAAGATTTCGATTCCTTATCAATACCAAAACACGAAGGGCGGACGACAATAATAATCTACCATGCCCATGCCGCCGTGCTTTATCCTTTCTAAATTATAATGGCTTGTGGCTTGCAAATTTTAATCCAGCTCAGCATCAGGAACGAACGCACCGTCAGAATTTTCCCGAAGTTTAGAGAATTGAAAGATCATTGCATTGCATTTGCATTCGCCAAATCTATTACCTTGCAATGCATGCATAGAAAAGTTAGGAACGCGCGGATGAAATGTAAGGAAGGGAAATCGCAGTTCAAAATTACACTTTAAGCTCTTAAAATCGCACCGCTTTTATAGACTTCATTTACTTCATTTTGTGGAACCTTTAGTTTAGGTACTTTTGTGTTTCTCCAGTTAAATAACTCAAGGTGAACAATGGAGGCGGACGACTCAGACATTTTATTGGCAGAGGCAACTGTTATGGACTCAACCGGTTCGTTTTATATTGCATGTCACATGTTGGAAATTAAATTTTAACTATATCTCCAATGTAACTTGGAAATCATTTTTAATTAGAAATTGCAATGGAGACTGAGGTTGGCGAAATATATGATGATGAACCGCTGGATGTCGAAGATGAATTCGAATTGAAATCAGACGAAGGGGATGGAGAAGCGGACGTTGAAGACGACGACGCCGATGACCCGGATTACACAGATGAAAATGAAAAGGAAAATGAACAGGAGTTTGAGGAACAGCAATATCTGGAAATTACTCGTCGAAGAGTTTCTCAAGATAGAGAAGGAAATTGCTACTGGTAAAATTTGGGATTTAACTACTCATAAAAATATGCCGCAAAATAATTAACCCACTTTTTCTATCGTGTTTCTATAGTGGGAAGGATAGAAATCTGAATATTGCTGAGCTTCTGTGCGCCTCTTGTAATCGATGGTATCACGAATCTTGTATTGGTGAGTTCTATCTTAAGATCTCTTTAGGTTCATTCTAGAAGTATTTGAACTTTGAAATTTAAACTAAAGGTTACCAACTTGGCAAATTGGTACCATTCATGATGAATTACGTGTTTATTTGCAAGAATTGCTCACCCAGCGGACTTGAGTCTTTCAAGCGAAACCAAGCACGTATGTACAAGTATATTTGCATTTATGTATTTGTAATTTGTGTATTGTATTATGTGTATTACAAAGTATTAATTTATTAGTATTTTTCTTTTTTTTTCAGAATTCTCGCAAATGTGCGTCACGGCACTGGCTAATTTAACACAAGCAGATGTCAAAGATGGCAATAATCGTAAGGTTTTCTCAAAGGATCAGGACATTATTCCGTTTTTCGATATGCATTGGGAGGGAATGACTACAACGACTCGACGTGTAACTCAATCGTGGCATTCAACGGTGAGTTTTTTTAAAAATATTTGAGATATCCTCGCGGTGTCTCAATTTTAATTTTAAAATATTGTTTGATCCAAAACTTCCTCATCCTAATCAGGTATCCCGTACACTACAAAAAGATGTTGGAATCTGGCTAACATATGAGGATATACCCGAGGATCCTCATTCCCCCTTTTTTGGACTCATCAACCTTGATTTAACCCAAATCCGACCAAATTATGATGCAATGATTCAGAGCGGTCAGCTTCGTCTCGCTGAAAGTAGTAAGCTGTTCATATCCAAAATCGTGATCTTATGATTCACTAAATGTCTACAGTGGATTTACAACCTTTGACCTTTCGATTGTAACAGACACATCCACAGTCTATCGGCGAGGTGGAAAACGACGAACTGCATCAGATCTGTCAGCAGTATTCAGCCAAGGCTCCTTAGCAAAAAAGTCTCGCTCCGACTCCTTCTCAAAACATGCGCTTGGCCATGGCTATCCAACTGACCATCCATTCAATAAGGAAGGCTTCAAATATTACTTGGCAGAACCCGATTCAATGGCACCATTTCGGCAGGAATTTGATGAGGATAACGATTGGTCTGGGAAACCGATTCCTGGGTTTCTTTATCGTGTTTTGAATCCTTCTTCTGTTTTATTAGCATTGCATGATAGGGCTCCACAAGTTAAAGTATCCGAAGATCGACTGTCTGTAACTGGAGATAAGGGTTATTGTCTCATTCGTGCGACGCACGGTTAGTTTAATATGTGGTAAAACTGATATGCAAACTATTAGTAGCTTATGATTTTTTCTCGCTAGGAGTTTACTCGGGTTCTTGGTACTGGGAAGCCAAGATAACGGATTTGCCAGAATTCGGAGCATGCCGGTTAGGATTCGGTCAAGCAAATTCAAATATACAAGGCCCACTGGGATTTGACAAGTACTGTTAACATGCAATATGTGACCAATTGAATTTGAATGTAAATTCTGCTAAAACTTCTATATTTTTGTAGGTACGGCTACTCCTGGAGATCAATATATGGAACCAAATTCCATGAAGCGAAAGGAAAACACTATGCAAGTGAACCATACACGTTAAATGATGTTTTGGGATGCTTAATTATATTGCCTCCACCAAGGAATCCTGCATCAGTCGTTCCACCATCTCAGAAGGACAAGGTTTGTTCTCTTGAGTTAAATTTTTGCTCTATGAGATAATTTTAAAACTTTTGGTTTCCAGCCATTGGTTCGATTCAAATCTCATCTATATTATGAGGAAACGGAGCCTCAAGAAGCGGAACCGAAACAGAAAGACGTCAGACCGGGCTCAAAGATAATATTTTTCAAAAATGGGGTTTGCCAAGGAGTTGCATTTGAGGATATTTACGACGGAACTTATTACCCAGCTGTTTCCGTCTACAAGAACATAACTGTCAGTGTAAATTTTGGTCCGAATTTTGAACACTTTCCGACTGATTATGATTGCAAAGGGGTAAGTAAATTAATATTTTGTGTTTTGAAAGTACAGCCCAACTGCAGCGGATTTTGGATTGTATTGTTCTAAATTTTAGATGCATGATCGAGTTGAGGAATCCACAATAGAGCAGACAGCGGCGGATATACTATACCTAACTGAAAATGATGGAAAACTTTCACTGGATAATGTTGTTCCAATGCCACATTAGTGTAAACTTTATTTTGTATTATGCTATTTTGATTGAACTGTTAGTTTCTTAGAACCAATTTTTGTAATTGCATGCTTTTACTCTTCAATTTTTGCCGTTTTTCGTTGGCTTGCATGGTTGGTAAAAAATCTGAATTGACATATATTGTGATTAGAATAAAATAATTTATACGACAATGCTCATTTTTGTGAACAATATATTTCACTACATTGACTGAAACATCCTCTAATCAGTAAACAAAAACAAAATTCGTTAACTCAACACACATGTCACCTTATTTTATTCACATCACTCACAGCTTCTTCGGGTCAATTGCCACAGTTTCTGGAAGCGGGCCCAGCTGATTCTTAACGTTAATCCCGGAACTAGGATCATTGGATTTAATAGCAGCGATTTTATTTAAAGACTTAAATGTCCTCGGCTCCCAAATGGCAAGGTTTGATAAGGACTGACGATTCAGCAAAATTCTTGATTGAGCTAAAGCCTCATACATGGCACGGGATCCTTGAGGAATATATCCAAGTTCCTGGCATCCAGCTGTCACCCTTTGATCCCAAAGTAAGGAATATGCTCGTTTCCGAACAATACGGCTCCTAGAAACACTTTGAAGTGACTTTTGGACGCGACGAATTGCAATTGAAAAACAATTGCGGGCTCGGCCGTAGAAATGTGCTGCTAGTTTGAGAACTTGTCGCTTCCTCCAGTAAGGGTCTTGCTTCACATTGAAGGGACTACGTTTGAAGAGCACGTTTGTTAAGTTCACCATTTCCTGTTGGAAAGCATTCAATCAAAATATTTTCAATGTTTTATAGTTTGTATTTGCATACATCTATACGTGGAGTTGCTAGCGCTAATATTTGCAGATTTAAAAATACATTAAGGTTATTGAATCAGTGCGTTTGTACTTACCGTTGGTGAAATTAGAAAAACAGGATAGTTAATTCTTGTCTTCTTGTAAATTAACCCAGGACGTAATCAGGGGACTTGATGCAAGACACGAGCGAGGAGCCAAAACTTACCGAAAAATTCAAACTTCGCCCAAAATAGTTCCTCAATGCAAGTTGCCTCAGGCATGCAGGATTTTCAAAGCAATGCAAATACATCAAAACCAAAAAAGGTCTATGATTTCATTTTATTTCAATTATGTTGTACTCCATTTCCGTTCATTTCCGTTTGAGCTTGCTTAAAATTATCTACTAAACTTTGTCATTCCCAGAAAATTATGTGCGAAATTAAACGTGTCCTATTTTTACTAGTTTAACACGAATTCAACGTATTTATTTAAATTTTTATTTTCCAGTAGTAGTAAGTAATAAAATTTTTAATGATAATTAGAAAATTAGATTGAATTCAACGGTGAAGTAATTGGGTTAGTTAAGTCGACTAGTTTGTCTCCAGCAGCCCCCTCCATTTTTAGTTTGATTGTGTAGTACTCACCCCCTGTTGGGGAACGTCCAGGGTGCTCTTCCGCAGTTATGTGAATTGAACATGATTTAACAAGAAGGGCGTACTCTTGAGCCGAGGCTAATTGATTTACAATTCTCCGCTCCACTTCGTGTTTGATTGATCGAGCACCGTAATGTACATTGTAGCCCTGTGCAAGGGCTTCCAGCACCATATTGTCCCACTGCAGATTACAAATTATTTTCAAATTACAAATTACATTACGATTGCGGTCCAGTACACACTTTATATTAGTTGCTGTTGCATTATACAAATCAAGTTAGCTTGTACATTAACATGACTTAAACTAGACTCACCTTTAATTCAATATTGTGCTTCTCCTTAGCTTTGGCAGCCCAAAACTGTAGTTCCTTTGTCACCAGTTGAAATAATTCAGTCTTCGAGAAGGGCAAGAAGTAAACAATTTCGTTAATCCTGCCGAGAAATTCGTCACGCTTGAAATTCTTCTTCAAGATTTTTCGGACAACATTCTCCTTGAACTTTGATGAGATAGTAATTCTTTCTGAGACTTCCCGGTCGTCTAGAAAAATAGTAATGATTGCAGAAAGAATTATTGTGGCCCTCTGCCGGTCGTCTCCGCAGCCACCACAGTCTGATTTAAAATATTCGCAATAAACTCACCGATTTTGCCAGCGTACCTCTCCCTGCTAACCATTTCAGCTTCTTGTCGAAGTTGTAGGGCGTGTTCAGCAATTTCCTCGCTGGCTAAATTTGAGGTCATTACAAAGATTGCGTCTTTACATTCAATAGTTTTCCCTTTCCCGTCCGTCATACGACCCTAGAAATTTTTTAATTTATATTGTATATTGTGTTCTTTGAATTTGAAATAATCGTATTGAACAATCTGAAGCTTTACCTCATCAAAGAGCTGAAGTAGCACAGTAAGAACATCCGGATGTGCTTTCTCGACTTCATCAAACAGCACAACAGCGTTTGGAAATTTTTTGAGTTTCGAGGTCAACTGTCCACCCTCCTCGTGACCTTCGGGAGATAAAACACAATTAAGCACAAAAGTTTATTGCGACAGAGCTAACATAAATCGAGTGACCAAAAATAACTTACCGACGTAACCCGGTGGAGAACCAATGAACCTGGCTACCTAAAATTTGTTCACAATTTCACATTCATGCGGAAAGTACAAAATTAGAACAACTAGACAACCACTAATCACGTCTTAATATGATTCAATACCCAATTTTTGAATAACTTACAGAATGTTTCTCTTGGTACTCAGACATGTCGATTCGAATGAATCCTTCCTTCTTATCTTTGTGTAAATAATTTGCAATTTGCTTCGCCAATTCGGTTTTCCCAATTCCTGAAGAACCAAGGAAAAGGAACACCAGGGGATGTTCATCGTCGCACCATCCGTTCTCCTTTCGTCTAATAGCTGATTTATTTACAAAATAGTGTAAGATTCCTACCAAAGATTAACCAACTTAATATAAGTAAAATGTTGAACAAATAGCTTACTCGCAGCTACTGTCGTAATAGCGCCTTCCTGCCCAACAATTACTTTTTTTATTCTTTGCTCTAATGGAAATCGCCGTCTTTCCTCAGCTTCTCTCTGTTTCTTGATGTCGTCACTCTGAAATTCCATATTCAGTTAAATTTAAAACATCATATTGAACGAATGAACAAACTAAACTATATAGTATTGAACAAAACAATAAACCTACAATCGTGATATAATTAGTGAGGAGTTTCCGAATAGCAGGATCCTTCACATAATCCATTGGCACATGACCCGAATCGTTCTGTACAGTTGGCAATGCTTCTTTCTCCAGAAGCAATTTGACAGTGTGTTCGTCATCGGCCAGACAAGCATAATGGAGTGCAGTGCATCCTCGGAAATTTGTTCGGTTGTTGAGCCGATCACTGAACTCATCCTCCCGCTCAATTTGAACTATAGGTAAAGAAAGTACATGCATGCACTCGTTTTCTTTAGTAAAACAAAATTTCATAACGTAAATCACAATAATGGAAACCTACCTTCCAGTGAATTCATTTTAATTTTCTGAGCCATGAGATACACAGTTGTAAATTCGTCTCCCAAATTCGGATCCGCCCCCGCATCCAGAAGAATCTTAACAGTTGAATCATTCCCATTCATTGCGGCGACATGAAGAGCTGTCCAACCCAAAACATGTCTCGTATTCACAAAATCAGGGTCATGCTTTCCTTCCACGAGGATTTTACGAAGTTCAGCATCACGACCTTTCTTGGCGGCAAGGAGTAATCTGTTTCCTGCAAACCAAAAAGATGAAAATTTATTGCAACTATAACAATTTCAGAAAATATGAGATTGGATGGGTATGGTCATGGTGGGATTACGGAACCTTTAACCGCAATAATTCTTATTGCATAAGATTGCGGACTAATTGGATGATACTCTGTTCGGACTTCGGTTTGAATTATAGTCTGTCTGTACAATCCACACTCCTCCAGGTATTACACATCCAATCGTATTACCAGAACTATGCAAATGACTTACGTCGATCATTCGATGAATCAGTCGACAGCGCGTGGACCTTCCACAATTTAGTGATTGCAAACGCTGCGGCGAGTAGTGCAACAACTGGTGAAAAGAATTTGGTGAATTTCTTTTTACTATCATTTCTCTTGTCTTCGGATTTGGGCTGGCCAATTCCAATGATGTAATGTTGACAAGGGTTACAGCTACTGTGAAAAGCACTCGCACTGATTCCAGGCCTTACTGGATTCCTAAAAATACTTGTATGTCGAGTGCGTGTCAAACTAATTCTACCATAAGATGTTCCATTCCGGAACCTAAGAATTTCTAAAACCCTCAAAATATTACGCATTATTCGCAGCAGCAAAATGACACAGAACCAAGAATTTTTGAAAATGAATTTATGAATATCCCGGTCCCATTTCAATGGCCGAAAACGACGGATGCTTAAACCCCGCGACACGCAGGCGGGGAAACTGTGGAGTTTCAAATGGAAATATTTATTCTACGTCTACGTGTGTTGTGCATGTGAAAGCCCACTGCGGCAGTCGACGATCAGAGTCTGAGCCGACAAGACAATTTGCGAAGTCATTTTTAGTATTTAGTGCATTCAATCATAGTCAGGATTTCCGGGGAATTAATCGAGAAATGAAGTTCGTTTTTCTCCTGACCGTGTGCCTCGGAATTGCCAGTGGACTGTACGAAGATCAAATCGGAAAATTTGACTGGTAAGTTTAAGCTAATCATTTTATTCCACATAATACCTACATATGACATAACATAGTGTTTAGTTAGTTCTGAATTCGTTTATAAATAGATATATTTTACTATGACTTGAAATTGGTGATTGATTATAGGCATCAGAAATATTTCGGACCCATTCGGTTCATTTTGAATGATGTGAACCAACCAAAACGAATCATTGTCGGCACAGAGAACAACATTGTCGGGGCTCTGAACTCTAATACTGGTAAATAATGATATAAATATAATAAACATTTGGTATCAGTTTCACGCTTCTTTATTTACCTCTCAGGGGAAATTCTTTACCGAAACATATTGGAGGCAAGTGGAAAACTATTATACATCGGGAACTACATTGATCGCTCAATCCTCTCCATTTCCAAAGATGAAAAACAAAAGTTGACCAAATTGCGGGCGTTTGCAGCTGTGAGTGGTATTGAGCGCAGGCAGTGGATCCTACAGGATTTTCAATTTGAGCAAGCCGTGGAGTCGGACTCAAATGTCTACTTGATTAAATCCGAGGCCGAACAGCGGATCGTTATAAAGCAATTTCAACTGAATGACGAGTCAATTGTGGAAAGGAAAACACATTCCGTTCAGTTGAAGCATCAAGCAAATCTTTGTAAGGTTGCTTTACCTTACTTGGTTTGCCTAAGCAACATTAAAAAGGAATTATCACTCATTGGATTGGCAACTGGGACGATGGCTACAAAAACGCTGGATGTGGGTGACGACACCATCGAAGATTTTGATGTCACTGGAAGTAAGGAACTGACGGCATTACTGCTCAAGGGGAAAACCTCCGCTCATTTGTTCCAAATTCAACCAAATGGGTAACACGACATCAAACATGGATGATTAAATTAGCTCTTATTCTAATGCCTGACACATTTAATTTAATCTACAGAGACCTCACAAAGATAGCCTATAAGACTCCACCCGCCGTAATTTCCATCAAATTAACTCAAAGCAAATCAGAGGACGGCAATGCCCTGTTGTTTGTGACCACCCTTAGCTATGCAAATTCCATCCGAACTGATATTTTCACTCTTACCGAAAATAAGCTGGCTCAAGCAAATGGTCAACATTTTGAAGTCAATACGGAACAAAGGGGAATTTCGTCTCTTGAGCTCATTAAAGTTTATATTTTGAACCAGAACTACGGATTAACTGGGCTGACAAAAGATGAGCTACTATTTGGATCAAAGTTAAGTTCAAAGTCCGTCGACTGGACCAGAGAAGAATCTTTGGGGAATATAATTGAAGTGGAAATGATTGACTATCCAACCAGTCTCCAATCCGCATCCGACTCAGATGAAACCGTCAAAACATACGAAGACATGAAGAAAATGAACATTATAACATCATTCATAACAAGAATTAAATGCGAGCTTGAGTCATTGTTCAACATTGAAAGCTACAATTCAGATTCCTTTGGCCTTCGGAAAATCATTATTTACGTGACGGCTGTTGGCAAAGTAGTTGGAATGGATAACACGAATGGAATGATCCTGTATACTTTCCAATTACCAAAATTCTCCGTGTTTCGCAATGGGAAAATCAATTTATTCATTCAACGCCGTATTGGGAAATACTCTTCACTGAAACCAATTGCCTCGATTATTTATAGAAACCAAATCAATAACTCCACTATCCTTTTCCCATTTAATCCAATCGAAGGTCATGCCAGTGAACTACAAGTGTATCCAGAAATTCTCACAAATACCATGCTAACTCACTACGGACATAACATTGAGACTAAGTTCATTAAACCCATTCTACTATTGGACTCGAGCTTCAACATACACGTTTATCCCAAAAATGGACTGGAAATTGACTCAAAAATGTACTTGTTCTTAGCCAATGGCACTATTTTGAATGGATACGGGATTCAACAAACTGGACAGGTAAGTTCCATGGCAAAATCCAAATTCCACAGAGGTATAGTACAAACAAATGTGATTAGAAAATGCTTAAATAGTTTTTTTTTAAATCTAGGCGTTCAAAGCAAATAAATTGTGGAGTTTTAATGTTGGATCCAATTCAGCTGAGCTTCTTGGAATCTACGGAAAATCGCCAACTGAAAAAATTCACTCACAGGGTCGTGTCTTGCCGGATCGCTCGGTCTCTTACAAATACATGAATCCAAATTTGATCGTGGTTGTGACTGGAGAGGAGGATAACATTAACTTATTTCTTGTCGACGCTGTTTCCGGTAAGTGGATTGGCAACGAATTTGCAAGTTTGTCGTCTTTAGAAGGTTGGTAGGTCCGTCTTCACCATTAAGACGTTCTAATTTTTAATGCAGGTTCGATCATCCATTCGTTTTGGCATAAAAAATCTCGTGGACCTGTCCACGTTGTTCATTCTGAGCACTGGATCATTTACTCGCTCTTCAATGAAAAGTATCGACGTTTTGAAATGAACTCCATTGAATTGTATGAAGGATTAAAACAGGCCAACGCCACAGGTACGAGCAACGTACAGCTTACTGGATTATTCTTTTTTGGAGTTGATTTTTCATGTTGCTGATTTTTATGAAAATAGTGTTCTCGTCATTTTCTCCCGTTCAATCTCCGATCATCGTGAAACAATCCTACATTTTTCCTTCAGCCATCCAAACAATGGACTATACTCGAACTGAAAAGGGAATCACGAATAAGGATATTCTTATTGGTCTGCCAAACGGAGGTGTTTTGCAGCTCCCAAGGATAATTCTTCAACCAAAATTATCACAACAGTCCTACTTGACACAAGTCCAGGACGAGGATGGAAATTTTCATCATATGCCTTACATTCCAGAACTCCCAACGCCTTCTGATATGGTTATAAATTATAACCAAACTATTAAGAGGATCAACGGAATTAAAACATGGCCAACGAAACTAGAATCAACCTGCCTAGTTCTTGCTTATGGAAGTGGTGAGAAATTGATACCTTTCCTTTCAAAATCACTACTATGAGTTGGTTCAATCAAACTAAGTTATAAATTGATTTTGATATTTAAAGATATTTTCTACACCAAAGTTTCCCCATCAAAAACTTTTGATGTCCTCAACGACGATTTCGATCACCTATTCATCACCGTTGTTCTTGGAGCCCTCTGCATCGGGGCGTATTTAACGAAACGATTTTCAGCCAAGAAGCAGTTGGAGCAAGCCTGGAGATAGTCAACATTTCTCATTCATTAACTACTTTAAATGTTCGACATAGTTTTAACTTTAGTTGTGTTTGTGTTATTGGTGTCACTAGTCTAGTCGGAAAACTAAAGCTGATCGTGCTCCTGATATGCATCAAGCAATAAGGATGTGTAACTTGTTAAATAGATAATTTGAAAGAATGCACAATTCCCTCCCTTTGCATTTAAGTCTGTAGCCATAATCCCAGTCAGTTATCAGGTTGTCTAATGTGTGAAATGTGATTCTTAATTAAATTATGCATCCGATAGGTGTGATCTGTGTGTTGTATTATGTATCAGCGAGTTGGTTGCACTATTGATGAAAATGAAAGTTGACTTTGGAAAGGGCCGAAAAACTGTGCACGACATATAATTGTCCAAGAAAGACCGAAGTAGCATTTTGGCGTTAGGACTTGGTTAAGGTCTTTTGCATTTACTGATGTGTTAGCAAAACTGACAAAACAATATAATAATCAAGTCTCAACCTTGTTTCTACCTGTTTCAGATTTTACACTCATACTGTGAAATAAATCAAGCCTTTTTTTATTGGAATTAAGAGTGTTTCTGAATTTGTTTTTAACTGTTCCCATTGAATGAGCCCCATCCCAGCCAGTCTGATCTGTTCAACTCGAAGCAAAATAAATTGAAGTCTATTAAAACTTATTTAGAAATACATTAGAATTACTTTAATGTTAATTGCAAAATCCGTAACATCGCATTCTTCAGCAAACTATTTCAAGTGGAGTGATGCTTGTAATACTTAAAAATCTAGGGACACTAGGTATTAATATGAATTGCAAGAACCACTACAACAATACAACAAATTGAATAATTCTTCGACTGCTGGTTGGTAGGTACATGGAGACGAGACGCTATTCTAGAAGGAACCCGCGTCGCGTGCAATGGGTGAGTGGCTCCTACTACTCAAAAGTCAAAATCAACAAATTAAATTAGTAAATGATACTTTCGAACTATTTGATCTTAAGACCTAAAATCTGTCACTGACTAAATTACTGGGCACACAATTACAAGTGCACTTGCTGCGGTCAAACTTGTAAATGCTTAAGGTTAATTTAAAAAATAATGGTGTTCCGATTTTCGTCTTAACTTACATTGCCTTCTTCTTGGGCATGTAATTTTAATGCTAGTAACACTCAAAATTAATCAGAAAAAATGCATGGTTTCAATTTTGTGAATTAAATTTTAAGCGAATTGATTTCACGCATGTCGCATTTTATTGGCATGTAGAATACCGGTGTTTCGGAATTGGCGGGTGAAGGGTTGCACGTGGGGCAAGATGAAATGTCATTTGTGGCTCCTCGGTCGAAGCCCGACTCCGTCCGTGCCGCTGCCTGCCTGCATCCGCCCTTTACATGGATTGCATGCAGGGAATTCTCCAGTCACTCCTTCCCTGCCTCCGCACACACACACACAAACCAATTGCAAGTGTGAATCCAACTTATCAACAAAAACTCATCCTCCCCATTCATTTCCAATTATCCCGTGTCGGTGGATGACCTCAGCCCCGTTACTTTAATCCACATTCCTGGGATAATCTCCTCTTCAGTGTTGGACGGCGGACGAGAACGGAATTCGGCAACTAGCTCCACTCCACACGTACCTACGCGCCGTGACGTCACTGCAACTAAACTAAACTGGACATTGACGTGGATTGAAGAGCTTCAGTCAGTTCCAGCCACTGGACTTCATTTTTGGATGGCCAAGGGATTGAAGGAGTTGGAAGTGCCGACGAGGACGACGTTCAGATTTTGGTCAAGGCCGGTGGCAGTCGCAGTTGCGGACGAAGGGTGTGCCGTTTGACTTCGAGATCTGAATTAAGTTGTCCAGTTCGTTGTCACTTTTTGGGAAAGAGTCATGGATCCCTGGAGTGTTCCCCCTGCGGAAAGAGTGAAGCACACCCAGCAATTTGCGGCCTTGGGTCCAGTCGGCGGCTTTGTGACTGGAGAACAAGCGAAGGGCTTCCTTCTCCAGTCCCAGCTTCCACCTCAAGTCCTGGGGCAGATATGGTGGGTTTTGGTCGATTGAAATATGTTTAAAGTAGCATTTACAATTTGTAGCTTTACTAAGAAGCGACGAAACGATTCATTTAAAAAAATTAAGACTTAAGATGTACAGATTTGTAGATGCAGCATTTAGAATTAGAATTCCAGCTTGGAATTTGAAATATAAAATTTTCTTGTCACAATTTAACTGAATTTGAATTTATAACTTGTGCTTGTGCATGACCAAAATCCAAATTCATGTTGGTGTCGGTTTTTAAGTTATAAATAACATGATCAAGATTGCGTGACATCCTGGGCATTATTGTACGTACATGATGCAGTGGCGGTGAACGTTGAATAGCATTCCATTACAAATTGATTATTGTATTCTATTTATTTTATAGGAGCATGGCTGACGTGAATTGTGATGGCAAAATGGACATCAATGAGTTCAGTGTGGCTTGCAAGCTCATTACAATGAAACTCCGTGGCTTTGAAATTCCGCCAACCCTTCCTCCGGCCCTCAAACTGGTTTTGGCAGGGACTGGGACTGCAACTCCAAATGCTAATACAACACCCCTAATGTCCCCAACTAGATCTGGAATAATTATGCCACCACCGGTAGCTCGACCTGTGCCCAGTGCAGGAGGAATGGGATTTGGTGGAATGGTTAGTCCGCCTGGATCTGGACTCTCAACTCCACCTTTGGTCATGCCATCTCAAGTTCCGCAGCAGCCACCGGTGATGATGCCTGGAATGGGTGCCATTCCCCCTAGCTCCTTGATATTGGGGGGATACCAAAACTCGGGTAAGCAAAAGCAAATACGAGCATTGCTGTTGATTAGCTTTAGTATATACAGATATAGCAAGGCTAAACACTAATTATAATTACAAATGTCAATGTGATTCTGATCCTGTATTACATTTTTTTAGGAATGCCTAGTGCTCCACCTCAGGAAAATCTGGTCCGGTCAATGTCCATAACTAGTCAGGAAGCTACGTAAGTACAGTTATTATAATTAACATGCCGTTACTTATTCCAAGATGTAGATGGAGTTCTACTTTTTTGTATTTTGGAACGAGGTCATGCCATAACTTGGCACAAACGTCTGTCCTCTTTTCTCTCCTGTACTTTGAACCATCTGAAATTGTACTTATTGAATGGATGTTAATACTTCTTTTTCGTTGTTTGTATTTGCACAGCCATGGCTTTGACGCTTCACCACTAATGGAATGGGCAATTCCAAACCCATCCCGACTAAAGTATACTCAACTATTTAATCAAAACGATCGATCAAAGTCCGGCTATTTGTCTGGTGTTCAAGCAAGGAACATTCTGATGGGTACTGGGCTGCCGCAACAAGTACTAGCCACGGTGTGGGGAATGTCTGATTTGGATTCCGACGGTCGGCTCTCAAGCGAAGAATTTATTCTTTCTATGCATTTATGCGATGTTGCAAAACAATTTGGTCGTTTGCCTCCAAAACTCCCGGCTGACCTTATCCCACCCTCTTTTAGATCTGGAAGTCGAAAACAATCTATTAAAAGTATTCCAGGGTCAATAACAGTTTCTGGACAAAATACCGGTTCAAATACGCCTAGCATGGAGCCAGAGCCAATACTCTCGCCAGGTGATGTGAACTTTTCAATCCAACTACGTTGTAGTCTAAGAATTTTGGTGGGAACACAAACAATACATTATTATATTAGTCATTAGTAGATGACTGTGATTACATTACATGTTAGATGACAATGACACAAGTCATAAGGCTGCAGAAATACAAGAAGTATTCAATACTCGACTCCTGGTTAAACAGTGCTGCTTTAATAACGTTTTTTTTACCCTTATTGTGCAGGAGGGACTTCTTTTGAAGATAGGAGAAAGCAAAACTACGACAAGGGTCAGGCAGAGTTGGATCGACGTAGAAAGCTTTTGGAAGACATGGCTACCCGAGAAAGGGAAGAGCGTGAACGAAAAGAGAAGGAGGAGTTCGACAAACGAGAAAAGCAGAGGTAGTTTAACAAAGGGAATGATTAGACTCTATGCTTTCCGGTCTCATAATCTCAAACTTTAAATTTTTAACAGACTGGAAATTGAACGGAGGAAACAGGAAGAAATGGAGCAGCAGGCTGCAATGCGCAGGGAGGCAGAAGAAAGAAGAATGGAAGAGCTTCGTAAATCGGAAGAACAAAAGGAACATGCACGTAAGGAAATGGAACGTCAACGGCGGGCTGAAATGGAAGAAAATAAAAGACAGGATCTGCTGGCTCGAAGGCAAAAGGAGCAGGAGGAAGTCTTACGTCTAAAAGGAGTCAATCATGGTTTGGGGCTAGAGTTATCTCAGCTGGTAATAAATGATTCGTGTTGCGCGAGAAGTCTCTTTGTCTGTACTACATTTCCTAAACAAGTTTTTATAATTTCAGACCGACAAGGTCAAGGAATTGTCTGGGAAAATTACGGAAACGCGGATCGGAGTGTCCAGCGTTAAATCTGAAATTGATGGAATGAGAACAAAGCGAGACACTTACATGACTGACACAAGTATGCTCAAGGCTCAACTCAAAGATCAGAACAATCGAATGCTGCACGTGGCTCAAGAGAAAATCCGAGTAGAGAAATTATCCGCTGAGAGTGAAGTTAAGCAGAGCAGTTTAAAGCAGCTAAGGGAAAAGCTTCAAAACTTAAAGGATGAGGTTAGCACCATTTTGGCTTATCAATTAGAAGAAGAGTTTTAAATCCAAAGACTGAAATGCGGTGGCTGATTCCCATTTTTGCTAAGTATTAAAGTAACTTACGACCTCTTACGATCTCTTCCAGATGTCCAAAAAGCAAGGGGACACGGATCTGGCTGTGCATGAGCTGGATGAATTAAAGACAACGCTCGCTAGTTTGGTTGGCACCTGCAAAGTAATATACGATGACTACCGAGTCAAACGGGATGAAGTAATTGCGGTGAGGAAGAAGCATCACGCAGAGTTTGATTACAATGCAGCATGGGGCTCCACCAAACCAGCCTCAATTCACGACCATCAGTTGTCCCCAACAACTGTTTACTATCGTGCCCTTTACGATTTTGACTCTCGGAACCCGGATGAGCTAAGCTTTTCGGCCGGAGTAATCATTCAAGTATGGTTCTTATTATCTTACTTTATTTGAAATTTACATTGGCAGTTTTTAATATTACAAATATCAATAATGAATTTCCTTTTGCAGCGAAATGACAGTGTCGTCCCTGACCCTGGTTGGCTTTCCGGTTGGTTGGATGGGAAAACCGGCTGGTTTCCCGAAACATTTGTGGAAGTTATTCCCGCGGATGAATCGGTCTCCGTGCCAGCCCACCCTACTACAACTTCTCAACAGCCTTCTGTCGATTACCCAGCCGCCGACGACGCGGAGGGAGAATATTACGTCGCACTTTACCAGTATGACTCCGCGGAACCGGGTGACCTACCTTTTGAGCCAGGTGAAACCATCCTCGTTACTCAATCTGAGGGAGATTGGTGGACAGGTCATATCGGGTCAGATAGGTCAGGGATCTTCCCTGCCAATTACGTTGCCAAACCGGGTGACCCTGCAGCCGTGGAAACATTGGCCACAAATGGGGATCCTTCTGCTGACAGCAAGCACGCGCCAACACAAGAAGTTATTCACAATAGTTTTACGGCAACTACAACATTAGGTGACTATTCGACTCCAAGAGAGGCCATGCCATCAAAGGCAGACCTCAAACCAGACGAAGAGGCGGAAATTAAAAGAGAGATGAGTGAGATTGCACAATCCGCACCACCCAAATCTCCAAAAGCATTAGGAAAATCGAAAAAGTACGAAATTGCAACGGTGTTAGCCAATTACGTGAGTACTGGTGAAGGTCATCTATCACTGACGAGGGGTCAGCTCATCACCGTCAGAAAGAAGTCTCCGAGTGGCTGGTGGGAAGGAGAACTCCAGGTGAGAGCAGAAGGAAGGGAAATTAGATTCTTCATATGTCCAGCTGTGATTGCATGATCAAGTCTGGAAACCTTGTTCTAGGCTAAGGGGAAAAGGCGAGAAATCGGTTGGTTTCCGGGATCATACGTAAAAGTTTTGGGCCCTGGAGGTGGTTCGAGGCAATCCTCCTCCCGAACAACACCCATCCCATTTGACGAGATTGAAATGCCCATTACGACTGCTCCAGTATACAGCGACAACAAAGGTATAGTTAGTTATAATTTCAACAGCAAACATAGTAGTAGGAAGGAACTGGGTTTACAAATTTTACATTACTCTTTTCCTTTGCAGAACAAGTCATAGCTTTGTACCCGTACACTGCCCAAAATTCCGATGAATTGACCTTTGTGAAGGATGACGTGATCACAATAATATCAAAAGATGAGCCTGATTGGTGGAGAGGTCAACTCGGTTCAGCCTCTGGTCTATTCCCTGTAAACTATGTTCAGCCTTTATCTCAACCCAATAACCAATGTAAGTCCACTACATTTTTGTTTGCTTAGCCATAGTCATATTTGGTAGTCTATTTACATATTCATTTTTGTCGTATCCTCTTCTCTCCATCCCTACCTCAAAGTAACTGACTAAATTTTCGAAATTAAAAGTGACGTAGCTTAATGACCTTTGTAATTCATGATTAACAGAAACGGAACGTAAATAATTGCTTATAATTACTTTGCCATCGGTGTGAGTAGGTGTGATTTGTGTTTGACTTTACGCGTTGTTTTTATGCTGTTCCTCTTTGCAGCAATTGGCTATGGCTATCAATTGATTGCGGTTTTATTCTTGCTATCTTGCTTATTGCGGTGTTTGTCAATTTATCAATGGTACTCGAAAGATAGTTTTCAGCTTTTAGCTTATATCGAGGCATTTTAGACTGATGCATGCGGTAATCGCAAAGCTCTTTCCTTAGCTAACAATCCAAGTTCTTGTCCTGCGCCCTTATGAAAAAACCCAGAAAGGAAACATTCAAAGACTCTGATTTTAATTAGCATTATTCCCCTTGGTTAGGATTAGTGAATTGTTTTGTGTAAAACGAGCATAACAAGTGCTCTGACTAACACTCCAATTTTTAATTTTAGAAAGATTTTTTGAAAAATATACTGATCTCAATCCATCTTGTTTTGTTTGTTTCTTTTCTGTATAGGAGATCTGTACTGTTCCTACCTACCAAACCTAATCAATCAATCTACTCTGCTCTGAAACACTCCCTAACTATATTTGACCGCCACCATCCATGTTGCAAGGCAGACAGGACAAGGGGGAGTGATTTCCCTCTCCTATGAGGGTAACATCGAATAGTAAGAGGAAACGAACGACGCATCAAACCACATCAATTAATCGAATCTAGTCTTTATATTTACAATTCAACAGATTGGTTTATATTAGAAGATTCTCGTGTTTATGGTTGATTTGTCACTTGGGTAGAATTAGATTCATAATTAACTACAAGTACTCACGGTTGACAGAAAAGGATTTGAAATCCATGCAGTCATCACAACATTCAAATGTATTATGCTCATATGTAACGATTACCTTTGTATTCCGGTTCCAGTGATATTTATTTATTAAGTTTGAGCTTAGAAATTCACAATATGGATTTGATTTAGAAATGATAGATTGGTCATATTTTTGAAGGGCTGGTCGCAATTGCAATTCTTCTCTGATGGATATATTTTAGTTTAATTGACAGGATTAGAATGGGGCGCGCTGTGCTTAAACGCACCAGAGAGTCAAGTCTTCCATGCCTTGGTGTGTGTATCCTCCCTTCTCTTTTAGTTTAACTGAGTTATGATTTTAATTGTAATACAAATTTTATTTAAAGGCTTACTGGCTGGAAGCAATGAAAGGAGGTTTTGTTTGGCGTCGGCCGTGGGGGATTGACTTGTGCGCGTGCGCAATGACTGTAGTGAACAATAAGTTTGCAATTAATTAATTACAAAAGTCAATGGATTTAACTGTAAGTGTGGTAGAATTTTTAGAGTACATTAGGTATTGAATGTGTAACATGGTAGGTGGAGAGCAGGGAACTCCCAAATTGATTGAAAGGGTGGAGTACTGGGCGGGGGGCGATAAAAATTGAGATATCGCAAAGTAGTCTTTCTTTTAGTCCTTGTCAGTGCTGTACTACTAGTAGTAAAAATAATTGCATGCTGTAGCCAGTAGTCAACTTTCCAATTAGTTGTAGATTTACAAAAAAAACTCTTTCGGTCGAGGTTAACAGGGGATGCTTGGAGTGTTTCCAAAATGCCTTACAAAATTTTCAAGGTGTGATGTTGAAATACGTACTCGTGTAGATTTCTTCCAAAAAATATTTTTTTTCTCACTTTTTATTTTCGGGATCTTCCCCCATTTCTGCTTGCCATGTCACTTCACTGAACGAGCAGTTGATTTACCGTCTTCACGCTAAGAATTGCACAAATATTTCTAATATTGCATTTTGCCACCTGATTGTTATTGTTGTTGAGTTTTTGATAAATATACTTTATGGAGTTATGCTATGCAATGTACAGTTAAAGTGTGGGTCGTCTCGTATGTAATATGTAACTAAGTGTTGTTTAACATGACCGTTTTTATTTGTTCCTTAAATATGCGCTTTGACGACTCCTGATTTCTAAGTAATTGGTAGATCTGGATTTGAAACGGTTTTCGTATAGTCTAGGAATTTGGATCTGATGATAGTCAACTATCTGACCTTTACATTTACGAATTTCAGTTTTGATTTGAGAGGTAAGCTTCACTGACAGCTGTTGTGAACGTACTCTGCTTTAAAGCAAACTAGATCTGCATCTCAGGAGGAATTATGATTTGATTTAATATTTTAAAACAATAACTGAAACTGAAAGCGCTCTTTCGTTTTATTCAAAAACGATTTTGAACATTAGACATTCCAAGCAAGTGCTGACTGGCTGGTTTGACACGAATTCAAATAGTCTTATCTGGCGATATAAGTGAGTGTGTTTGTTACTTATTTACATGATTTCTTGTGCGCAGTTAGACTGTAAACTGATTTAGGTTACCTCCAATATGAGTAGACAATCCAAAGATTTAGAAATGACATATGTAACTACACGTATTTATTTATAAGATGACGGCCAAGCAAACTGGCAAAACGAATCAAGAGCAACCCAAAATACTATTACCTGCAATAAGTAATTAGTTAATTATGTACTATTAAAATACATCATCACGTTTCCTCGTAATTGTAGTGTGACATTATCGTTGTACATGTGTGCTGTTGAATTAAATTAGTTGACGGAGAAAGTAATAATAACAAGATCCTGTTCATTTAAGAAATATTCATGACACGAGTGCTGAAAAATTTATTACGGCATGCATTCATTTTTTATATATATTTAAACCTCTACTCACATTCCTATTGCTGGTTGCTGCTATTGCTATTAATTTCTCAATTGCAGTTCGGAATGAAGCAGTCAGTCGAGACTCTCAGGACGGTTACAGTAGCCCCAAGCAGCATCAACAATTCAGTCCTGAAAATGGCTATGGGCGTGGATACGGAGTAACAAGAAATAGTGTGGGAGGAGCAAATGCAGTGGCTTCGCCTGTCATTCCATATTCCAGTCCACCAGTTGCAGTGAACATGAGTTTTGGATCTGAGGAGAGTAAACGGCAAGATTCAATTCGGGAAATGATTCATACCGAAGAAGCATACATGTCGGACATGAATGTTGTGAAAGAGGTGAGTTCTTACAAATTGCCGTTTAATTAAATTAAATTATTTAATTGAGACAGCGAATTCCAAGATTTATAGAAAACCTTGAAAACATTATTTATCGACATTTTCGCATTCTAGTGCTTCATCCTTCCGCTCTACAAATCTGGTCTTCTTACCCACGATGAATTGACGGCAATTTTTGTCAACTGGGAGGATTTAATCGACTGCAGTAATAAACTCTTGAAGGCCTTCTCAGTTCGAAATCGGACATGCGAAAACGGTGTCATTTTGATGATAGGGGATATACTGTGCCAACATGTAAGTTGCGTTAGAGTAGAAACCAAATCTTTACGAAAACCAAATTTCTGATTTGGTTTTCTTATTGCAGATGCCGGCTATGATAACCTACATTCGATTCTGCAGTGCTCAACTTCGATCCGCTTCCCTTATACAACAAAAAACGGAGAAGAGTCCAGAATTCCGAGACTTTTCAAAGCAGTGCCAATCAAATCCCAAAACACAGAATTTGCCCCTCAGCACATTTCTAATTAAGCCCATGCAACGTATTACAAGATACCCTCTTCTCATTAGAAAGGTACTATTTACGATAAGTGATAAGCCATGGTGATAGCTAACCTATCTCTGATATGGGTAAGAAAAAATATTCATTTTCTTTTTGGGCTAGATTCTAGAACACACACCTGAAAACCATCCAGATCGTCAAAACTTGGAGGAAGCGCTGAGTAAATCGGAAGAATTGTGCGCACAAGTAAATGAAGGCGTCAGGGAAAAGGAAAATTCCGATCGGCTAGAATGGATGCAAACACACATAAGTTGCGAAGGGCTGGAGGAGCGGCTAATTTTTAATTCGCTTACGAACTCTCTCGGTCCTCGCAAATTCTTGCATCATGGAGTTCTTAAAAAGGTATTCGACTATTATAATTTGGAAATCATTCCTTTATCCAGGTATCAATTTAGTTTCTTCTTTGACAGACAAAAAGTGGGAAAGAACTAATTGGATTCCTTTTTAACGACTTCCTTCTTATGGCAATCCCGAATCGACCGCTCAGCCAAACCCAGTTCTCCTTTGATCGAAATAAAAATCTGAAGTTCAAAATGTACCGCAAGGTAAAAAAAAATAGTCGTCCTCCGGTTCATAATCCTTCTGGTTTAAAACAATTTTTTCATTTGCAGCCGATGTTCCTCAATGAAATCAACGTTGAAGATGAGGGCCTTCCATCCGAAAATGAATTCATGATTGAAGTTGAAAAGATAACATATCAAATGTATGTGAGTGCACCTGGAGTTTCGGAAAAGAGGCTGTGGATGCGGAATATACGGGAAGCCAAGAAAACTAATCATCAAGTTGAACAGCAATACCTCCAACGACAGCGTTCAAGTATAAAAGCATGCATTTTAACTTTATATGATCTGAGTTTAACCAGCAAATATATGATAACCCTAACCTAACACTAATACATGTTAATAGACAATTAGAGTAAACATTACATACACTTTCAAAGTCTTAATTAAAGAACATCTGACCCCAATTTTTCAGAGAAATCTAGCGTGGCGGGTAGATTACTCGTTACAGTTATGGAAGCCAATAATCTTGCGGACAGGTCAAACAGTGGTAAGGGTTTGTGGGACGGTAGTGCTTTGGAATTGTAAAATTTCGAGGCTTATTTCGATGCCGTTGAATTGAAGAGTTAATTATTTGTATGGATATTTTATGTGGTTTGTGGTACAAGGCTGAATTATCTCGAAATTTTGCAATTGTTCGAAATGGCATGGTTGTGGATCCGGGTGAAGTGTCAAAGCGTGATATTTAATTGGTAGACTTATGAAGAACTATTACCTACATTTAATTCCCTAACACAAACACTGAATTATGATTGATTTCAACTCACTCACTCACCTTTGCCTTGCATGCTCCCTAATCACTTTTTTACTTATTTTTTCTTCTGTTGTAGTTCGACGAAGGCCTGTTAAAGGTATACTTAGGATTCGTGTGATTGAAGGCATTTCTTTAGCTAACCGTGACCCGAATGGTACTTTTCTTTAATTTTTTGACTGTTTGTCCAATTCAATTCGAAGCCTGTGCGTTATATGCAATGCGCACCTAATTACTATGCTTAATGTCTGCCTGTTTTGAATGTATGTTTATGCATTATGTTTTATATCTGGTTTCTAAAAGCATTCGCTTTTATCTAATTACGGGATTGGTTTTTGTGCAAAGGCAAAAGTGATCCTTACTGCGAAGTCAGCCTGGGTTCGGAGATCCGGAAGACAAACGTTATTCGCGGAACATTGAATCCAAAATGGCATGATTCGATGCAATTCTCCGTCAAAGACCTTCATGAAGACATTCTCTGCCTTACTGTTTACGACAAGGATTACTTCTCACCTGATCGTAAGCATTTCTTCAAATCCTAAAGACAAATATTTTAATATAACAGGACCAGAAGTGCTAGATTACCATGGAGTGAACTCTTATTTGGTTTTTATTGTTTTCCAGAGTTTCTGGGCCGTACGGAAATTGGAATAGCCACGATTTATGAGGAAACCCGAAACCAGAAGACCCCATGGACTAAGACATTCCATTTACACGAAATCGAATCGGGCAACATCACAATAAAGTTTCATTTACAAATATTTGAGAGGACCAAGTAAATGTGCTAAAGTAAATGTCGTCCCTTCTACCACATCCAGTCAGCCTATGATATTATTCCTGTTAGTGTCGAAGTCAGTTAATACCAGGTTTGATCTAACATTAGTTTGTTATTACGGTTGAGTGTGCCATTATGTTTCTACCTGGTACATGTAATTAGTAGGGTTTCGCATGTGATTTAATTGATAATCCTGACCTGTTTTATACATTTACAACATAGCAGATTGTAGTATAATTTGATTCCACGGCGTGTCATGCTTAAAACTAAACATTTATTTCCTGTGTACCAATTATGCCTGCCATTTTATCACACAATGCAATGAAGTGTCATTAATTAAATCTCACAAAATATTTAAACAATAGGAAACGTAATGTAATGTATTCTGTATTCCAGTAAACATCACCATTAACTTATTATGCCCATAAATTATTTTTTTAATGGTGTCTTTTACGTGTTGTGAATGTTTGTATCCGTGTCATTCATGTTGTGCATCGTTAATGTGGTAGTGATAGCCTACTGTAAATGAAGTAGCGAGACTGTAACGTTAATTAATAAATCGTGATCAATTAATTCTTTGCTAGATCGTGCAAGGCTGCTGTAATTTTGATTTATTTTACGATTTCATTGATACATGTGTGTGAACGGGCATTTGTTAGAGATGGGGCTGGGAAATGTTATTACATCCACCTTCACAAGGAAGGTCACGTGTTTAACTCGATATAATTGGTAATAACTGAAGGCGTGGATTTGAAATTCAAATCATAAACAATTCCCGAGTCAGAGCATTCACCTTTCGACAGTAAATCTGCATGACTTCTGGACCTCAAAGCATGGTAAACACCTTGTTCTCTTCTAGGTTAGATAGAAATGCTACCTCAAAAGGCACAACTGTACATTAAATGATGAGCCTTCTTAGCGATTTGGTAAAGTTCTTAGACCAAAGTCAGGCTGGTTTGAAAGAATCAAATGATCATGGGATATGGACCAATAGCTGATATTTGCATAATGCAGTCGTCACTATTTGTCATGTAACTTTTCACGCTCCCTTTGAGACATTTTCTACACATAAAGTAATACCCACAGAAAACGTTCACATTTTCCTCAGACTACCGCACAGGAATTTTCTGTTGTTGGCTACCCTGCGTCCTCGTCATAGTCCTATTTCCAGTCCTGCATTTGCTTTACAATATGGTCAGATAATATTAAAATAAGCTCTGCGCAAGCAGCCATCATTTAAATAGACTGACACCTGTAGCATTCAGGTTCCTCGCAGGCATACAACCGACAGCCATACAAACTACTTCGTAGTCCTTGATCTAAACTTAGCAAGCGTCCCTTCCATTTGCGTTAGGCTGTTGGCCCTGTTCGCCCCCTAAGGCATTAAACCAACTGAAGAATTTTCTGATATTGCTCTATAAAATCCGCCCATCGCATTGCTGAGCTTGCATTTGAAAATAGTGCATCATTGTTAGCCCGACCGTATATAAACTAGGTTCACTAGTTTGACAGGAAAACCTTAACAACTTTAGCGCGCGGCGATGGATATTTTCCGCGAATTGAATGATCTTCAACAGGTATGGATCAAATTTTCACAATTGCAATTTTAGGGATAACATTTGTAGAAGCACCTATGAGCAATCTGATTCAAATTATAGCCACTAGGCTTTAAATGTTTTACTTGCAGGACCCTAATACCGTGGACACCCTGACGAGAAAGAAAGTCGTGTTCTTTTCAAAAATTAAGAAAATGGACCTTCTAACAGAACAAGGCGGGATTGGGAATATGAGAATCAGGCTTAAGGAAGTAAGTGTTCGGAACTGTAATAGCTACTCATGAACGAATACATAATTCCGTCAGCAATAATATGACAAGCCATTCATGAATACTAAATATTAATGTTGATATGGAATTTTTACAGCACTTGATGCGCGAAAATGAAAATCATTCGGAAGATCAAATAAATCGAAAAAATAAGCAGGCAGTATTGTCTCACCTGAAGGCGGTTGCTGCTGCAAAGGCGGCTACTGCTCCTACAGAGGCAGATGAAGCTGCTGCAAAGGCTGCTGCTGCTGCTGCAAAGGCTGCTGTTGCTGCTGCAAAAAAGACAGCTGCTGCTAAAACAGCTGCACGGGGGGCTGCCGCTGCTGCCAAAGCGAATTTACAGCAGTTTGAGGAAGAAATGGATAAGGTATATTTTTGCCTTAATGACATATAAATGCGGGAACTTTATTTAAAAAAATCCAAATTAACAGATGAGACATGCAAATCGAGGATGAATTCCCACACCAACCTTTCCAAATGTGTCACTTTCAAACTCCTAAACTAGGTTTTCTTGTCTCAATCTTTATCGAGGTGGAATATCCTAACTTTCCTTGTCCTTTAGTATGCCAGAGTTTCTTTGACTACAGATCTGAATGCTTCTGTGTGAATGAATGAATGCAAGTTGATTATTTTTCAGGTTGAGGAAAATTTGGAGCTGGCGACCGCGCTCATTAGTGAGCAAGTGTGATTGTATTGCACTACGGTTATACCTGACCTTCTTCGCTATAACTTAAGCTGTATTGAAATAATTGGCTTTTATATTCGAGCCCTTGGAGTTATCTCTACATTCTTTGAAGAATTTAGATTAAAATTTGGAATGCCGATGTTTGCTTGAAAGCATCGCACTGTTCATTCTTTAACCTGAATTAGTTTACTTAAAAGATGTATTAACTGTATACTTTGTCAGAAATGGTAACCACTATATTAGTAGCAATACTAATAAAATTTGGATTTTCTTCTATCCGTGTGTCAAGTAATAAATCGTGATCAATTCGTTGCTAGGCTGGTTTTGCTGTTGTAATTTTGATTTATTTTACTTTTCTTTGGCACATGTGTGAATGGGCATTTGTTAGGGTATGGGTCAGGCAAATGCTATTACCTCAACCTTCAAAAGCAAGGCTACCTTTAATTAGATATAATTTTGGTAATAAATGAAGGTGTGAATTAGAAATTCAAATCATGGACAATGCCTGAGTCAGATCCGCAATGAGGCTTTCGCTACTCTCTAACCCTACGGATAATCGTACGAAATTGTCCGTAATGCCTTGTTTCTCAAGTACGTCTTTCGGCAGTTCTGCATGACTTCTCTTGGACCTAATAAGCACAAAACATTAGGTCATCTTCGGGGTTAAATGTAAATAAGAATATGACCGTACGTACGGCAAATTAGCAATGCTGACATCCGCCCCTAAGGAAGGAGCCAGCAAAATAACTTTCAATTTATTCAAAAATTTAACGGACTCCTTAAGACCTCCTTTCAAATAAAACCCGACAGCTCCGGAGTGACCGTACTGCTGCCTTAGAGCTAGATCATGTTGTGGATGCGAGGCTAACCCTGCAGAATATGAACAATCAGGTTTTAAAGTTTTCTTCAGAGTTGGGTGATTAATGACATAGGGATTAGGGATTAGGGATTGGGATTGATTCGGGATTAATTTGAAAATTTATACCGGCCGGATTAGGGATTAGGGAATACTTTTTGAAATTCACGAGATTAAGGATTGGGGATTAGGGATTATTAATCCCTAATCTAGATTATTAATCCCTAATCTGGATTATTAATCCACCAATCCCTAGTCCAGATTATCGCAACTCTGCAGCCAATTTCTTCTAGTCCCAAGTCGGGATTAGGGATTGGTTGATCCCAATATATTCAGTCGGATTAGGGATTAGGGATTAATTTTTAAAATTCACGAGATTAAGGATTGGAGATTAGGGATTATTAATCCCTAATCTGGATTATTAATCCATCAATCCCTAATCCGGATTATCCCAACTCTGGTTTTCTTGAAAGTTTACTTGAAAATTTTCTACGGCCTCGTAATTTACCTGAATGAATAACTTGTAGTATTTTCGGATGTTTCTCCAGAAAGTTAGCCAATTCAAAAGAAGTGGTCGAATGTTGTTTCATCCGAATTGGCAACGTTTTCAGGCTCCGGATTAGCATGTAGCAGTCAAATGATGAAGGGATCGCACCGTTGGCTGAAATTTGCACAAGCCAGTCATCCACAACTGGCAATTTCCAGTTGACTCAAATCGATTTAATTAGTACTTTTTATCCTTTGTTACCTTCCTGCGTGTGTCGAAGGCTTTTGTATATTTCAAACGAATTAGTTGAAAGTGATCCCATCACAACATCCGCGTGCCCAGCCATGTATTTGGAGCACGATAATATTGTAATATCAACCCCAAGGCCAAGAGGTCGTTGGAAAACCGGGGTCAAGAATGTATTGTCACACACTACGGTGACATTGGGATATTTCCCCTTCACAGTTTTCACTATTTTTTGTAGGTCGACCAACTGCAGGGTAGGATTCACAGGAGATTCAAGCCAAATTATCTGCAACAAAATTACTTGTTGAAATTCCGCAATGCAATATTCACCCCATCGCATTTGCAAAGATATTTAATGCTTTACTTTAGTTGCGGGTGTCATTAGAGCTAGGATCTGCTCTTCCGTCTTTTCGAAATTGTCGACGAAATCCGCAGTAACTCCAAAGCGTCCAAAATCATCAATTAATGCGGTAGTTCCACCATACATAGTTTTCATCGCAATTACATGGCTCCCAGCGAAGAGGATTGTATGAAAAATCGCATGAGCAGCCGCGCAGCCAGAACTGAAACTCAAAGCTGTTGCAAAAACAAATTTTTGTTTAGCTTTGTGGTATTCACTTTACATGTGCAAATAATTGCAAAATTCGTCACGAACCATATTTACAGCCTTCCATCTTAGCTAAATATTTTTCCAGGAAATTGCGGGTGGGATTTCCATGCCTTCCATGTGTATAAACGTCCTGTGTCAATTTTCAAAAATCAACGTTTAAAAAAAATACAATGGAAAATATTTTGTGCTTTACCCATTCCCCGATACCCTTTGGTTTATCGCCCCCCTCTTCTCCTGTAGAAAATATGGCGGATGTAACAATTGGCACTGCAACACAATTGGAAATTATTTCCTTTGTATCGTAGCTGTCGAAAATGGCGATTGTTTCCAGATCATCACTTAATTTCTTCCATTCAGGGAATTTATAATCCTTCTCCGACATTGCTAGCTACTACTACTGTGCTGTGTGTTATGTATAACAAGAGGGATTCTGTTTTCCAATACAGTCTGACTGTGTTCCACGGCTGATCAAATTCTGTCTAGTTCCTTGCCCAGTAACAAACCAGTAAATTATGATGGGTTCCTTTAATGCTCATATCTCATGTGTTTGCATAATGCAGGCTGAAGTTTAATCTAATCTTATTCATGCCCTTCTGCTATTTATCTGACCCGATCGAAGCAAAGCAAATAGAATGCGACTTTAAGAATTCGAGTCTATTTACGATTAGTAAAATGTATACATTCATGGAAGGCCGAGTACTTCTTTTCTTTGATTACATTATTTGATTAGATATTCGACAGTATTTGTGATGAATTCGCCTAAAAACCTCTATAATGTCTGATGATAATTTAATTGAAAGAAAATCGAGGATTGAATTTATTCCAGACTCAAACCAAATAGTATGCCCAAGGAACAATGCATAACGTAGTTAAATATTAATTAATTTTGGTCCCGCTTTCAAATGAATTGAAAAAGCGATTTGACGACTCGAGTGAATTTACGTCTTTTCAAGTATCAGCACCAAATCGTAACACAGATTTGTCATGGAAGTGGCAGGTCTGTCTCACTGAACACAAGAGCGCTGTTCATCTTCCAATCATCCTTATTAAATCCATTCGTTCGATTTCATAGCATCACGCTGGCCTCTCAGGTTGCGAATATTTTGGCAGTCCGCCGGCAGCCCCGTTAAATTAAATTCTCGCACGATTATCAGCAATTGCAAAATGCATTCGTGTCCTCATTCCAACATACATGATTTGTCGATTTGTGCTCAGATCACCTTCCTGCCTGTAAGTGTAAGTTCGCCCAACTTTTTCACTATTACCTGTCAAGATTATAACATTGCTCCTCACAGCGCAGAAGCGCGAGCACTTTGCTTTGCCCGTGCAATTTTTTACATACTATCTAACATCACATTACGGAATTTAATGTCAATCTCATATTGTTGCAGATCCGTGGCTGTGATTCCTTGACTCCCATCTCCTTTGGCACTTCTTACAATGTGAAGCTCGCTCAGTCACCCAAAACATTACAAGTGGCACTGATTTGTTTCTGCACTTATTGTATTTCGCAAGTGCTACTATGCTGGCAGGAGATTTAATACACCATACCACTTTATATATTTACCTTACCTTTAACTATAACTTACATGTGTTTAGCCAACGCAACGCAGAAAAAAGGGCCGGAAAGAACGACTGAAAATTTAAACGCTTGAACGCCCATGCCTGTAACGTTAGCGCAGCGTAAGCGTCGCTGCGCCAAACATATCCCAATTGTGAATGATAGTATAGTTGCAGTAAAAGTTTCACTTTCAGTTTCATTCTCGTATTAAACTGCAATTGGAGTTGGCAGTCAGTTCCTAGCTCCTAGGAACGCACAACACTCAAGTTTACTGCTCTGTTGCTTTTGCATTACGCAAAGCAAATTACATACAAAATGACGACGACGGTGACGACGCTGCGCAGCGCAAATGCCTTGAGATTCACATTGTTCAGTTTCACGACATTATTGTGCCTGTTTTATGGATTTTTTACCATAGTAAATTCTCAAAAACACATTGCGTCCGTGGGTTAGATACTTTTCTTAAAATTTGAAAAATTTGTTATTTTCCTGATGAACTTAAGTATGACGTTTTCGAAACAATTGCATAACGTATGGAACCTCGTGCTTAAGACTGCAGCGCATTCATTCTTAATTGTTGACACGTTTTTAAATTCTTGAGTAACAAATTCACATGCAGAAATTTAACGTTGGCAGGAATAAAAAGTCCAAGCGGCGGATGTTCCAGCAAAAATGGAGGGATTATTGTCTATGGAGGAGCTCTGTGCCCAAGCAAGAAGCCAATGAAACCATCAAAGGCACTGGAAATGGGGAAAACCTTGTGTGGCCAAGGATGGGCGATTTGCTCCCACAAAGATAAACAAATCCAAAGATTATCTTGGCAGAAAACACCGATTGGATGTTTTGCTTTCCGATATGAGTAAGGAGGATTTAATTTGAAATTTTTGATTAATTACATTGCAGCCATGCATTAGTTAAGTTCGGGACTTTAATTCGAACGCTCAAATTATATTCGCTTCGAACATTCAAGTCAAGTGGGCTTTAATTAACAACTTGAAATTTTGCCAAATTTGCCCGCATTTTAAGCTACAACTGCACCACAACAGCTACAGCGCGTTAGACATTTTCTATTTCATTGGTGTTCAAAATTCCAAATGGTTTAATTTTGAGTATTGACGACTGACCCGTAAAAAATTAATCCCATGCCGAGAAGGTTGCTCTGCGCACTGCTCGGTACGAGTTGTGCATTGCGCTGACTGATTGAAGGTTAACAAATATGCTTCCCAACAAAAAAGTAATTTAACATTTCCGTTCTTTCATTTTGTTTCTCCGCCTGCTAATTTCCACCTCCGAACAAGTGTTATTTGGGAATAAGTCAAGCGCAAAACAATAAATTGAATTGCCCTTGGGGTCCCGTCCCCCGTGCCTTTGCTTGCTAGATTGAATTGTTTGTCTAACTGCAATGGTAATGGTAAATAAGGTACATTTAAGTGCGTGTCTCCTAGTTCCGTGCCAGCAGTACAGGGCAGGGTGTAATGCCATTATATGCTACTACCAATTCGTATAACTCCTAAATATTATTACTATTACCACAACAAACTATGAGCATTGTGAAATTTGTGTTTCAGTGAAAAGAAGAAGGCTGCCGGATACGGGACGACGTGTCACACGAATCTTTACTTTGATGGTGTCCTTTGTTGTGCCGCAAACCCTAACCACAATCTGAAGAAGAAACATTATCTAAAACTGAATAAAGTGTGAAGTCAAAGGAAACTATAGTTACTACTAATGCAATAATGAGCCAATGGATATGGTATCCTCCACTACACCTTACAGGAATCCTGTTGGCAGCTACAAATGCAATATACGTTCATGCTTTCATATTTTGTTCCTAATAAAAAGTATTCTAAAAAATCCTGTACTTGAATTCCTCTGCCCTTGAGTTGTTCCACTCCCACTCCCAACATGCTCTAGGTTTAATGTAAATGGTGGCGCCTTGCCTTGCCTAATCATTCTGCCTTCCTTCATAATAACTTGAAACAAATGTTTATTTCAAAAGAGAACAAACCTTTCGGCTCTTTATTCCGGAAAAGCAGTTAGTGAAACAGGGAATTAACTTTTTACGCTATGCTGGACGCATTAGATGCAATCCTTGGCCAAAGATCCGCACATTCCTTGGCCACTGGGCCTGTGATAGCAGAACCTTTCATTTCTCCCTGTAATTCAAACAAAACCAAATTCAGTATACAAACTCGTATTAAAAATGATTAGCAATAATTAATTGCTCTCATGCATCGACATATTGATCACAATGATGCTGCATTACCTTGTTGTTTACTATTACTCCGGCATTGTCCTCAAAATAAATAAATGTACCATCCTTCCTCCTGAATGGTTTCCGCTGCCGAATGACCACAGCAGGCATGACCTTTTTTCTCAATTCCGGCTTTCCTTTCTTCACCGTCGCAACTATCATGTCCCCAACTGCAGCAGCCGGCAATCTGTTCAGCCTACCACGGATCCCTTGAACGGCGATCACGAACAAGTTCTTACCACCTGTAAATTAAAATTTGAACTCATATTAAAATCAAAACAATTTCAATTTCTAAAAACCAATGAAATTATTAAAATTATAATTCAGTTTTGCTTTACCTGTGTTGTCCGCACAATTCATGACGGCCCCAACGGGGAGAGCAAGGGAGATGCGGAACTTGGCTCCCGCCGTTCCTCCGCGTCCTATTCAACAATTATTAAAAAACATACTATTTATTACTTAGCCTTAATCACATTATTTCGCAATTAAAATTAGTGTACTTCATCATTCGTTATACAACTCCAGCTTCCGGCTGGCTGCATGCTGCCGCCGCCGTGCCCATGAGATGAAGATCACTTAATCCATATTTCTACCACGGTGAATGAATAAATTAATAGTAAAACTAATAGGAGCGTCTTACCTCTCTTAGACATGATGAAATACTTATTTAATCAGTGTCCGATTAACTTATTTAACTGAAAAGGCAATCCTCCGTCCTGTGGATCCGGCCTGGGAATGGGAATGCGGTGTGGGATTCAAAGGACGGCGGTCCGTTGGGTGTCCATGCCTTTCTGCCGTGCTGGATTGGTGTCTTCGACGTGCGGTAGGGGACGGGGGGATTGACACATTGGGTCAATCGCACCTGCCAAGTGCCAAGAAATCAAATTTAACATTACAAGTACAACTCAAATCTAAATGCATTTATTAGAAAAGGACATTGTCAATAAACAAAGCGAGGTGTTAATTAAAAATGACTATTACGTAAGAGGCAGGAATCAAATATTAATTTTAGTTGGAAACGCTTGCCTAGTACTTGTGAATCGTTTTATACACGTATTCACGTATAATTGAATCAAGTACCTATTATTTATTTAAATTTCAAATACATTTACAAATAGGCTTATAAAATCTTACAATCTACTTTGTGCAAATACTTGACCATTCCCCATTAAAAGTCTATGATATTCAGTAGTTCCTTTGAGAATAAACAAGCATTTTGCGAAACGTTTATAATAATTTTATTAACGCGAACGCGATTTGAACCCGAATACGATGTATGCTTGAATTAATCCTAAGCAAATTCTATGTGAACAAACTATATCTTGTATTCTGTGTCGAATGGCAATTTTTGATGGAAAACAGAGACTAATAAAATTGGTTTAAAAAAAAAATCAGAGTTGCGCTATTGTCTTTCAGTCGCCGAGCCTGCAAAATACAATGATGTCAAAGAAATTCAACCAGTAATGCATTAATGTTACTCTCATAACTACTGGAAATAAAAAGGTATAGTTTTTTTTGGAACTATCCTTCACATGTTCTTTAGGAGATGAACTTTCATTTCTTGTAGTGTCTCTGTATACTATAGTCCTTCATAAGTCACATGCTTTATTCTAGTACACAAATTATAGTCATTTCTTACATAATCCACTGATTAAATGCTATGCGTGAGCGTGAATATCCGCATTGTCATTGTCATGTTTCACTTGTTACATGCCACAGTTAATCAGAATCCAATCATAAGTACATTAGTAAATAGTACTTGACTATGCCGTCATACCGACTGATTGAAAACTCATGCATGATATGACATGAGCTTAAGCTAAAACGGGCATGAAATCACAAGTTTCGACTCTCATTTGGTTGCGCGGAACGAAAGCTAGTCCTTGTGATTATAATTACTATTGCAGCTAACTTAAATCATAGTCCAGCTCCAGCCATTTCCAAAATACTCAGCAGTACACATCTGAAATTGAAATGCGTTTCTCAATTGTGAAAGATTACTTAGCGGGCAGTTGGAACAGAAAGTCACTGGATCCGAACGACGAAGAAGATGTGGAAGGGAAAGTCGTTGTGATAACTGGTGCGAATTCCGGGATCGGCGAAGTTGCAGCAATGGAAATGGCAAAGCGAGGGGCAACGGTCGTACTAGCTTGCCGTGATATGGCGAAAGCTCAGAAAGTTGTGCAAAATATCCACACTGAAGCGCCAAAAGCGCGTTTGGTGAGATATCGATAAAAATCCTCAATTGAAAATCTGTTCTACAAATACAAATGCATTTTATCTCAATTGCGATTGTTGATAATAAATTGTTATGTCTTTCCCTCAGGTGTTACTCGAATTGGACTTGGGAGATTTGGCTTCTGTCCGAAAATGTGCAAAGGAAATCAGGGACAAATTTGACCATATCAACATTTTGATTGATAATGCTGGGATATTTTACGAGGATGGAAAAATTCGAAAAACCAAAGATGGCTTTGAGGCTCATATTGGAATCAACCATTTGGGGCACTTTCTGTTCACAATGCTGATCCTAGACTTGGTCAAAAAGGAGACCCCTAGCAGGTATATTATATACACATGATTGATAATTATGATAATGTTTTCGAAGTTTTTGTATTGACGCTAAAACTTCTCTAACATTGCAGAATCGTCATTACTGCATCTACCGGTCATTTGATGGCGGAGTTAGATTTGGACGACTTAAACTTGGAAAAGAAAGGCTCATTTGGCCAAAATCAAATGGGACCTTACAGTAACTCCAAATTGGCAAATATGTACTTCGCAAAGGCTTTGGCGAAAAAGCTGACTGGAACCGGTGTTACAACATACGCTCTTTGCCCAGGATATGTTGCAACAGAAATTTTTCGACACGAGAAGACCGCGTTTCAAAGATTAACCAGGAGAATAAGTCTATGCTTTAGTTACTCTGCCGAACAGGTAACACTTTTGTTATTTAAGCCACTACTCCAAAGAATAAAAATTTACTTTTTCTAGGGGGCTGAGACAATTCTATATTGTGCATTGTCCAAAAAATGTGCGAATGAGACCGGGAAAATGTATCGATTCAATCAAGAGTGGCTAAACGTAATGGACGCCCTGAGTGATGAGATTGAGACAAAACTGTGGGAGATGAGTGTGAAACTTGTAGGCCTTTAAATATACATTAAAAGTTCACATTTCATATTTCCAAATTAATCGTGGCCCAAAATTATACCCATTTGAAATACAATGGATTTGCCAAATTAATTTTTTTAATTGTACCATTTTATTTAAATCCAGCATTACCGAAATTGCATGCTTTATTCAAAAATATTTTGGAAACAACAATGAGTAAACCTATTGCGTTGTTGGCAACGTCCCGTCACCTTTGACATTTTTGGTTTAGTTACCCACTTATAATATTACTAATACACGTTCAGCTCAGGTCGGGTGGTGATGGAGTTAGAGCTGGTAGCTGACCATAAAGAGATTCTTGTTAGCGCTGCTAAGGGGTTCAGCTATGCAATGCAACTAGGACTGGAAGTGCAAGGGAAAAATGAAGACTGTTAAATAAAAAAGTGGGACCAGTCTCGTTTGTTTATTCAAAGAATTATGAAGGAGGAGCGGATGAGATCCCCGAGTCATAATAATTATGGGTTAGAACTTCGACTGCCTTGGCATTTGCTCTCCAGGCACCACTAACTTGCCTTCAACCCAAAGGGAATCTTAACAAGGCAGATTCAATACGAGATCGAGACGACGACGGCATGCAACTCAACGCTGCGCTGGCGGATGACTTCCCTTGTTTATTATTCCCACATCTATTACGGGCTGTCTATAATACACATTGTTTCTAATTTAATTACGTGCTTATGTCTACTTCTCCCCATGCTAGCATACTGGTGCAAATTTCGAAATAGTTGTACATTTCCAACAATGCTTTGGAATTTGCAAGTTTTGGCATAAGCCAAATACAAGAGTCATTAAAATAATTCAATTATAACTATAGTAAAGTCACGAGGGTGCCAAATTGAAAAACTAGTACTACGCAGACTCACAACAACGTACGTACGCACGCATGCGTTGCATTGTTGGATTAACTATACCAGTATACCAGTAGTGAGAAGCCGTTCGAGATTGGAGAATTGTAATTGTTGTAATGTAATATTGTGTTGAGCGCATGCAAAGATTGGAATAAGAGGGATTTGAGACAGAGACTTACCTTGTTAAGAAGAGCCAAATTGTATTGGATTGCATGGGAAGGACGACGAAGGGCCTGGCAGCCTGAGGGAAGGCTGACTTATCTCGTTTGCCAGTTGATTTATGGGAACAAAAACTCCTTACCTTCACCCACCTTGCATTTTTCCATTTTTTCCAGTACAGCCAGCAATACTTCTCATCTCCTTAAGTGCAGGCACGTAACGTTGTTGGTCCATGCCCAGTAAGGTAAGGGCTAGGAGAAGACGTCTGGCTGAGCTCAGCTTGATCTCTAGCATTCCCAACTTCAACCCAGTCAGAGTTCAAGGCGGGAAGGGAGAGTTCATCTGTTACCACTGGATATGCATGTCCAGGATATTTACAATATGTACAATCCACCCACATGCCATCCCCATGCATATCCATACATAATCACATTGATTTGCATGGGAGAAGAATTGAACCCAAATCCAGCCAGCGAGGTGACAGGCAGATATTTGACCCATGCTTTTTCATGTCAAATAGATAATGAAATATCCAAATGCTGGAAACCAATGTGTAATGTTATATGAACGGCCCCTACACTTGAGCTGACTGGCAACAAACAAATGTTGGAAAAGGGTTCCCTCCTCTGAATACAATTTTGTTTTGTCATGTCAAGCCTCGTTCCTCTGCGTAGCTCGCAGTGTGAATGCCAATGAGAAATTCAAATGGAATACAATACGTCCGTCGTCCTCAGAACCAAGAATAATAGTACGAGTGAGTCCCTGGCCTCAGTCCGATGAACAGATTCAAGGATCTGATTTCAATTTCCAGTTCAGGCGACGACGACGACGACGCAACCGTACTTTGTAGAATGTGGTTTGAGGAATTAAATTCTCGCGCCACAACAGTTGGCGCCTTTATTCTTGTTTTAGGACTCGTCTTTGTCTTTGTATGACATACTGGGTATCAACCTTTACAAAACATGGAATTTTCTACAGAATTTGAAAATCACCATGATCGTTTTATTCTAAATTTTGTATTTTATTAGACCGAATTTTCTAAAAACACGCCAAAATATTGCTCTGCATGGAATATACGCACTACTTACAACATTTACAGGGAACTTGATTTTGAGCCTGTGCATATTTATTGCTCACTTCACTTTTGACTGCCTTGTCTGTTTCTTCAACTTGAAGCGTTTTGAATTTTGTTTGACGTTCTTTTGTGGCTGCCTCACATTCATTCCCATGAAGTCGGCCGGATTTCGGAGTCCATGGATTGAATTGCGTGACGTGTTTGTCTTCAAGTCTTCAATCCTGTCAAGGTGGGCGGAGTGGTTGGACGGCTCCTCATTCAACTAACCCTAGTACAAACACTCCTTTTCATTCCATCTTCGAGCAACACAACGCAATTCCTTCCGAAAAAATTAAGAAAACAAAATGTATCGGTTTCTTTCACAAGCACATGTTATGCAGCGTTTTGCATACCGCATTTGCAACGTAAATCTCCTAAGTTCACATTGCAGTTCAACGCAACGTAATTTAGAAATTTGGAAGCAAAATCCAATAAATAAAAAAGTGATCAGGTTGATCTCACGCCTTCGCTCGCCCCGGTCGCGGTCGAGCCGTAGATTCGGGCTTTAAAACAAATTATAAAATTATCACTTTAGTTTGATTTGGGGTTCTAGAATATCAAAATCCTTTCATATTTCACCCTTTATGGGTTTTTACGGTCTGGAAGGTTGGGCGCGCTGACGGATTTTGTGACCCATCTGTATAATCATAAAAAACGAGGGTCCCTTGGCCTATTCCCAAACGTTCGTGAGACCCTTAAAAAGTGAAGTTGAAGAGGACCCTTTCCCAGCCCTTTAGTTTAAGATGCATGACTGACTGCGCCTCTTCAGAATTATTTTGTTCGTATCCTGACGTTTGGTTGAATTTTATCCTTTCTTTCTGTGCAGTTGCACTTAGATTTGTAAGTCCATCTGGTTCCCGGTCAAGTCTCCCCTTCCGAAGGGCCCAAGGTTAAAAATAGACCTCTTCATTTCTTGACTCTTTATCGTATGAGAGACTTTACTCCCACCAAAACCAAGGTTTTAAAGTTTTTAAGATTTCACTCTTATATTAGCATTCTTATTCTTTAACGGCTTTATATACAAACGAAATGCAGCGAAAAAGGCGATAACCGATCCATTACATTTAAATCACAACCAGGTGCAAATATTTGTATTTACCGCCCAAGGATTTGTCGAGAAGCCGAGCGGGGGACCAGCAGCCAAAACAAGAAAATAAACATCACTGCAAACTGCCGAATCAAGTTTTGCTTATTACCACAACCAACCCAAACCAATCCGCCAGTCCCAATCGCCGATCCATCCAGCAACTAATTACTTGTGAAACACATCCAAACAGGCATGTGCATACGCCAAATGTGCTTCTCGATTCACGCAAAATTTAAATCCTTGTTAATTTACGACACCCAAACCGGTTGGCTCAGCTCAGCGGTAAGAATGTTGCTTTCACTTCGCATGCATTGCCTGGCTACTGGCAAGATTTATCATTTTCTTGTATACAAAACCTGGCTAGTCCAATCCGCATGCGCATGTGCTACATCCTTGCATCGTTGCACCATTAGTCTACAATTAAAATCCTTCCATTCCATTCCTTCACGCACGCTAGTTTTTATTTATGAAAAAACAATGCAAAAGAAATCATCCGCACCACACCGAATACATATATAAAAGTTAAAAAATCGTTTATTCTCTTTAAATTACATCCATAAATCTTTGGTAGTTCAAAACTGACTAAAACAAAACAACTCCAAATTTTCACATTTCACACAATAGTTTCTCCACGACGCCAAGCATCTGTCCTTGGGGGTAGGTCACTCCGACCGGCCGTCGTAGTCGTGGCACTTGTATTTGTCGTTGGCAAAGTCGGCAGGCGTGGAAGTGGATAATTATGATGCATGGGCAAAATGGCGGCAAAATTGTCCCTGGTAACCACGTGGCAGCCAGGCTGGAAGGAAGTGAGGACGGCTGGTGGGGAAGGGCCCAATCCTACCCTATTTTGGGAGGGGGGAACATTTCCACCCACAATGGGGGGTAGCAGCGGCTCCGCCGTCGTCGTCGTCGTGACCAAAGAACCACGGCGCTGGATTTTATCTTGAGATCCGTGCTGGCGTGTAGGAAAACAGCAGCCGATTCGCCGAAGGATGGAAGAGAAGGACTTCCACGAATAGGTTGACAATACCCATACACCTGAAAAGAAAAAAATGTCAACCACTATCAAAACAATGACGAATTACGTACTACGGAGCGGCAGGGCATTTTTTTTCGGAGAAGTCAAAAAGTCGAAGTCAACAATCAACAAGTACAAGGGGGAAGGAATGACATTGCAGTTTAGGTACTTGGTGGGATTTTAAGGGGCCTTTGTTTTTAAACGTACCCGCCGTGAGACCAGCAATGAGATTCATGTTGAGGCGGAGAAGAAATATTTGCAAATTCGGTCGCTGTTTGCCAATCTCCCACTCCTGACGACTGTGAAGCTCGTAGACCATAGTGCCAACCTGTGTAAACATAATAATAATATACCATTATATTCTATGAAAGGATTAAATAATTAATTAGCCAATTAAAACCGTGTATTAATTACCTGGCAAGCAATTGGTAGACTATGGACGAGTGCAAAGATGCCGACCCGCATCCAAACCGCCTTGGAATTCTCCAAAGCCCTCAGTCTTTGAGCTCCACTGGAACTACTGAAGTGGAGGGGATTTGACCCCTGACCTTGACCTCCACTCTGTCGCCCATTTTGACTCGAGCAACATGCTCCCGTGGCTGGATGATGGCATTGAGCACAGCAGCCTCCACTTGGAGAAGAGACTAATACTGGGGTGTAGCCAAAACGAGAGCGGTCGTGACCCAGGTCACGGTCACGCTCACAATTGTGGGGAGGGTTCACCCCACCACTGGCAATGGACTTCGTCCTGGCTTGACCAAATCGGAAACATAATTGCTTCCATTCCGGGAATATCCGGCGAAAAAGTCCCACGGCGAAAAATAAGAGGCCAAGGCTCAGGCCAACGCTCAAGGGAATCAAATGGTAGTAGGTCAGGGATGTTGTACTCTGGAATTTAAAAAGTATGTGTTTTTATAAATATACTGCTTAAATTTATTCAAAATCTTATCTTAAATTGAGGATAATAAACAATCATATTATATATTCAAAGTTTAAACTTGAATTTAGTTCAAAAAATTGTAACTGCCTTAAAATCAGAACCATACAAACAATTCGACCACATTTTTTAAAATTTTTTTTGGAAAATTAACTCGAAATTCTTATTGAAAATCTGGATTTTACCTGAAATCCAACCCCACAAAGGCCCGTAAGTTCATCCGCATCCACCGCCTTGTGAATAAGGGCCGTGGACGTGAGAATGGATGAGATGCCCCAGGTGCAAAGGTGAAACATGGACCATTCCTTCTGCTGGAGGGACAGGCACAAGTCGGGGCTCAGGGACAGGAGCCAAGACAAACAAAGGATGACCCACCTGCACATTTTGAAAATTCAAACAAAAAATTAAGGGACCAATCCCATTAGAATTTAAGCCAGGTTTTGGAAGGCAAGGAACAAACGGAAATGGAGTCCTCCGTAAAACATACAAATCAAGGAGAAAGCTTTATCCAATTCAAAAATACATTATTTTAAAAATGCCACCTAAAGTTGCCGTAGTAAATACAATAACATGTAATTTTGAAATTTCCAGTCGTTCGCACTTAACAAAAAAACAATCGCAATGCTAAATTCCATAAGGAAATCGGCATATTTTCTACATCGAATTCATTCCGGCCGGAGTATCCTTCATAAATCTTACGAACCCGAAGCATTCATTTCCTTCAACCGGTTCTTTTTCCATTTTTCCTCATCTTAAAATGTCACGTCAGTCAAGTCCTGAAGGAGAAGGAGGGGAACCTTTAAGGGCCCACTGATAAATACCCCTGTGCGTGTCCAGGGATGCAAAATATGTATAACAGGGTTAACGAGGTTAAGAGGAGAAATTAGGTGAAAGAGGAGAGGAAGGGAGGGAGAAGGAAAGGAAAAGAAAGGAAAGG
>JAAXYW010000253.1:0-47223 GCA_036851895.1 Orthonychiurus folsomi
TGACGAAAGGGGATTTTCTTAATGCTGTAGTTTACACAGCCTGACTTGCTTGGTAATAGTTGCATTGAAAATTTCAAACTCTGGAGTGCATTACACAAGGTAGAACAAACTCCATTAAAAACGAGTCCCTCGTTTAAAGTTTGGAGTTCATGGGATCAGAAAAGTTACACGTTTCAGTAGCCAAATGTACAGCGCCACTCAAATCAAAGAGGTGTCTTTTCAGGAAGGAAAACTTAATCAAAACGTAGCGTATTTGAAGGATCCACTTCATTTGCTGGAATGAGGAAATTTTCCTCTCAGGAGCTCTTGTTTGTCACTCCAAAAGCTTAAGTACACTTGGGGTTAAAATACGCGCATTGGGGGACAACGACCAGCACCACAGAAGTGGTGTTTTTATTGTCATTAAGAAAGTTGCGAATCTCAGAATGACTAGGATCGAGGAAATTATGTTTCTTCCCGAACTTCCCGCTGGGTACTATTTTCTATGTTAAGAATTGCAATAGAAATGTAAGCCTGGAAACGTTGAGGTTTTCAAATCACCTTTTAAAAGAGCTTAACGGTCGAATTACGCGGACGCCCGGCGAGAGGCGGCTGACGCGGCATTTTATTATTTCCGGATTTTCAAGGCATGTTTACTTGCAAAGCGCGAAATTCTATATTTAACTGAATTTCAAGGCAGGATTTCCTGCTGCGTGGCACAGCAGCTTAAAATGCAATGAATTATGAATCGAATGAAGTAAATTCCACGTCCTATGCTAAAACATTGGGCTCCAGTCCCAGGGAAAGTTTTTTTTGTATCCAATCATATTTTTTTTGAAAGTTTTGACTTGCGCCACGCCACTTCTAATCATTGGTTTTTGTTTTTGTACGTTATTTGCACATGCAAGGATTCCTGTTAGCTTAGTTGTTGATTTCTTATTATTTTTCTCTCAGGATTACTACGTAGTTCTCCTTTCACCCATGGAGCTAGACACGACGATGCGAATGATTCTTCAAGTACCAATATGGGCCCAGCGGGTAATCTACATTCAAGGTACAATACGTAAACGTTAAATCCTTAAGCTACAATGTATTTTTTCTACATTACGGATATGTGAATTTAATCCGCAAGGCATGTGGATCTCATTTCAATCTTATTCACAGGGTCTTGCCTCAAAGATACAGATTTGACTCGTGCTCGAATGGGGGAAGCGGAGGCTTGCTTCATTTTGGCTGCAAGAAACTATGCGGACAAAGCTGCTGCCGATGAGCACACGATTCTTCGAGCATGGGCTGTTAAGGTGCGTTACGGTTACATATTACATAAGTAATATGTAAATCAAGTATGACCCTTACTACTCATGCGTAGTAACAGTAAGAAGAAATGGGCAATAACGTTCACGAAATACCCGAGCCGAGCTTGGGATATATTTTTATTGACATTTTGATGTGGTAGTTAATCAAACACTGCATGTAATTCCCAAAATACAGGATTTTGCACCAAACGTAGCCCAGTACGTTCAAATCTTCCGCCCCGAAAATAAGCTCCATGTGAGATTTGCTGAGCACGTCGTCTGCGAAGATGAATTCAAGTACGCCCTCCTTGCCAATAATTGTTTATTTCCTGGAAGCTCTACACTCGTCACTCTTCTCCTCCACACGTCGAGGGGAAGGTGAGTCGCTTTGCTTATAAAATTATGAGTAGTCTGTCTAGTTTTAATGATCAATACTGGCGACGAGACGTTTAAGCGCTTTCAAACCCCCCGGGTGGATTAGCTTAATCTTACTGGCGAGACATCGGCTTTTTTCCACATTAAAATACAGACAGCTACAGAACTAAAAAAAATTGTATTGAAAGAACACAACATAAGAACTAAAAATTGCACTTGTTTTCCTACAAAAACGTATACGGTTGATGTTAAGTTATGTTATTAGTTAATTGTGCATGTTTAATATTGTGGATTTTCATTTTTATTTTACAAATTCGACTTGTGTTATACAGGGAGGGTCAAACTTCCCGTGAGGAATGGCACCGCCTGTACGGACGCTGTTCGGGGAATGAGATCTATCACATCCGACTCGCAGATTCTCGCTTTTTTGGAGAATATGAAGGGAAAAGTTTTACGTACGCCAGCTTCCATGCCCACCGTAAATATGGCGTGGCTCTCACCGGAGTCCGTCCGGCCCAACTCCCAGAATTTTACGAAGATACGATTTTGCTCAACCCTGGCCCTCGCCATATCATGCAAAAATCCGACATTTGCTTCTACTTTAGTATCACGAAGGAGGAACATTCGGATTTTGATGACAATACCCCAAACCCTACAACCCCATCCGGTGCACCTACGAGTGTTGTCACAGAGACCCCTGGTGGGCCTATTCTTCTTAAACCGGTGACTGTGGATTTGAATCCTCATCCATCCCCGAGTATTGGCATAATGGAATCTAATTGCACGTCGGGTACTCCTTTGCTTCCTAAAAGCAGTCCGACACCTAGTAACAATGGGGGAGGGAGTGGGGATGAGGGTGCTCAGAATGCTATCAAGTATTTACATCAGATGGCAAAACCTACAGAGAGTAATTTGCTCCTCCCTCCCACCCTGGCCTTACGAAGAGGTAATTTTATGTGATAAAAGCTAAGTTTAATGGAATACATGAGTAAATACGAAGTTATTTTTAGTAATTTTGTATAAAAAAGTGCTTTTAGCTTTAAAAATTCCAAAGATGATTTTGTTAATTTGCGAATTTGATTGTTTTTTTATTAACTTTGAATTCTAAAGCAATTCAAAATGTATATTAGTCAAGAAAGCTGAAACCATGCTTTTTTTAAAACTACAAATCAAAAGTTTAATTTTTAGTATTTGAACAAAAAAATCAATGTAACTTTAAGCTTTGGATTAATTCAAGCTTTTTTTTTAAAAAAAAACGCTTCTGTTCTATATTTGCAGACAGCAGACGACCCAGCATTCTCCCTGTCCCAGAATCCTTCAGTAGCTCCGTTGAAGATGAGCTGATGGATCGTTCAGAGGAAGATTTGCGGGGCTCAGACGATGAAGCAGAGGATGAAGTGGGTTGGATGGGTCAAAATGATAATTCTGATAAAATCGTGAAAGGTTTCCCACCCACTGCCCCTTTCATTGGGGTAACGCCCACCCTCTGCTACTTGCTCCGTGACAAGAAACCCCTTTGCTGTCTTCAACTTGCCCAGGTACGCCCATTCTTTTCTTTTTGAATGGAAAATGTACACAAATTTGCACTGTCTGGTTTCACTGTCTCCGTGGCGTGTACAAAAGTACACAATTCATGGTGACAGGATAATGCAAATAAAATGGCATAGCATGGCATGTAAAGAGAGCATGAATTTCACTAGTCGGAATTTAGGTGGAGTGCAAATTAAACATTGTGGTTTCCTTCGTATTTGCAACTCAAATTTTTTTGCAAACTTTGGTATTCCATGACACGTTACACGCGCCCGGCCTTAAGCTGGCTTATCTCTTTCTCTCGTCGGATTGCATTAGAGTTAGAATCCCTTTCCGTGTCGTCGTGTAAGTACATGTTGCACGGAGGAGAAATCCAAATGCCAATGTAATGTCGACAATTGGATAGTTGTTACGAGTCGTAAACTTCAATTAAGGGGCTAAACCATACGAATGTACGTTGGGGCTCGAATCACGAACCAATCCGAAGCCATTGGATTTCCACCCAATTGAATTTACAACATGGAAACCCACCGCAGTGTCCCATTCATTCTGACAATGGAATTGTACATGTTATTTGAACAACCTGCGGTCCCTGATGGACTTTGGACTTTTCAAATGCCAAATACGTGGCTAAGGTAGACGACGCGACGCTGACAGTTGGTATTCATTATGTGTGTACAAAACTGGGGAAAGTTGTTTTACTTTTACTGTTTTGTTGGATATTTACAAATCAGCGGTGAACGGCGGCTAGGCACGTAATGTAATGGAAAGGGTCCAGTCCGGCGTCTGCATTGTGTTGCATTTTCTCTATTACACATCCGTAAGCGGAACTAGAAATAGAAATTCAATAAATATTAGCTGATGGCCTACATTTAATAATTGATTCCCTAACTGTTTGCACGCCAAATATTCTCTACCTTACATGTGCCCGTATTTCCACGTGCGGTGAAATTCCAGTACACGTACTTGGAATGTACGTGGATACAATTATCACATTTTTGACATCAAATAGTACATTTTTAGCCATTTTTCAGACAAATTCGTACGTATTTTAACTTGTAAATTGATCTTTTTACTGCAAAATATTAAAGAAATGTAGCAATGAACTGGCAAAAGAAACTATTGCAGAACACTGCAAAGAAAATAGCTTGATCCCCAAATGGCAAATGCACTAGGTCGACGATTTACCCACGTGCCGTAAATACGTTTACGTGGATTCGAGCCCAACTTCGACTTCTCTTCGGATTTTATACAGTTTCTCCATGCTATCTAGTGGAAATGGTGATTTCATTTATCGCCGTACGATTGTGGTTCACCATTTACTGGCTTTCCTAACCCAGACTGTAGATTTTTATGTTGAATAACTTGTGTGTTTGCAGGCCTGTGAGCACTGCGTCCACCGCCATGCCTACGACTACAATTGGCAAACCTCAACGATCATCGTATCCGCGGACTCTGCTTCGGTTGCAATTTACAATTTCATTGTTCCACTCCGTGCTCACTTTCGTCCCAAGTCGAAGTTGAATCCGATCATTCTCCTTCTGGAGCGACGCCCAGACCCCTCCTTCCTGGATGCAATCTCCCACTTCCCAATGATTTACTGGATGTTGGGTTCGATTGACAATCTGGATGATTTACTGAGGGCAGGGATCACCCTCGCGGACAACGTCGTCGTCGTCAATAAAGAACTATCCAATTCTGCTGAAGAGGATCAGCTGTCGGACTGCAATACGATCGTCGCCGTCCAAGCCATGTTCCGCTTCTTCCCACACATCAAAATTGTGACTGAGCTGAGTCAGTCCAGCAATATGAGATTCATGCAGTTCCGTGCCCATGATGCTTACGCTCTTCATTTGTCAAGGATGGAGAAGGTGAGTCATGCACTTTACATCTTTACATGAATTTAGAAATTATAAAATTCCCTATATGCCCTTTCACCAATTTTGTGTCATTTAATGGTGTAGTTTATGAATGTTACATCAATTTGCGTACAAATTACAATTTTTTTTGCAATATAATGTAATTTTTCTATTGGTATTTTTAAAATTTGATTAAAAATCCGTGTGAATATCTATAAATTTCCTTCTAATGTCTCAATTACAAATGGAAGAAATAGCCTGGAATAGAAATTCGAGGCTAACTACTACAACCCGTATAAAATTAGAATGGTGTTTCCGCCCGTCTGGAAATTTCTCTTGTAGCCTAGTATTGCCTTGAAGGATTTTCTTCTCCGCAAGCACCCGAATCCAATTTCCCTTCGATCCCGCCATTCCCTTTCAAATTACACGGTCAGTCTCATTCACAATTCATTCCCGACTACAAAACACTTTGACAAGGTTAAACCCAGGGTGCTGGAGGTTAGAGATTCCGGGGTGGCTGGATGGATCGGATGGTGGGAGAAAGGATTGACACGTAAAAGGATCTTTGAATCCTTTGACTTTCCCGCGACACGGGCTTTCCAATTTTCACCCATTTTGACTAGCCTTGATCTGATCACATCTATCCCAACTTCCCACCCCTACGTTAAGCCACACCATTATAGAGTTTAATTCTGTGCATTTTTATACGTGATTGATTGTACGTAGTTGGTAATTTAATCAGCAGTTCTATCGCTCTCCATTTCATTAACATAGGCACACATGGCACATAATCTTTCCTTTTACCAAAATGAGCTATAAAGTTAACAAACTTAGTTTTGAATCGCAATTAATCTGATTCAATTTGAAGTCAATTTTAAAAACACTTTGTTTTCTGTCTCGTTTTGCATTAAACCTGCTCAAACACGCAAATTACGTGTTTTCAATGCTTTTATTTTATATTTCGAGCAATCATGTTTGGCCGATAAAACACACTTTGTTTGAACCAATGGCTTTGGTACTACCTTCTTCTAACAATGCAATTGCATTGTCTAAATTCCCAGTGTGGATACATGACACGATGCAGAGGGATGCACTTTCTCAAATTTGACACCCGACATGGAAAAACACAGCCTGTCTACTCTGCCTTAATACACAAAGTTTTAGTTTTATTTCCTCTATTCCCATCCGTTTGTTTCCTCACCGTCAGTGTGAGTCAAGCGGGGGGAAACTAATTGACGCTTGGATGGAGAATGTGGACCCACGCAACTGTCTCATGTCTTACTTATTCCTTCTCCTACCCGTACCTGGTGGGATAGCTTCGAGACAGGCAGGGAAGCTGTCAGAGTCCATGAACATCCAAGGGGAGAAAGCAAAGTGGAAAAATGCTGTACGTACGTACTCCTGTAAGGAAACATAATGGGGTGGCAAAAAATGAAGTAAAAAGAAAATATGGGGTACAGTGATGCATTGGAATGGATATGTATGTGGTTGTGTGTTTGAGGCTGATCGATGATCTCCCTTTCTAAAAAGAAAGGAAAGTCTAAATAAACACTAAGATGTAAGGGGATAGCTGTGTCCTACAAATGAATCCACCATTAACTCTCATATTCACATTGGATTTGGCCGTGAGGCCCGTGGCTTCAGCCCTTTGCCATTCATTATGAATGAGGACTTCCATCATAAAATACATACTCAGTGGGACCGACGACGGTGGCAAGACAAAAAGCATGCGTAGATGTACATTTCGGTGACAGGCTAAGCTGCTTTTTTTTAGGTGAGGTTATTTCTCGGGGTCGACTCCGAGAATAAATGGGGTGGGGATATTGAAATACACTATTGCATGCATTAAATTGCAATAAATGAGATGATTAGGATTTGGTAATACATACACTGTGAATGTCAACACCGAAATAGGAAAAGAGATAATTTTTAAATGCACACAATTTGAGTGTATGAGTTTCTTTTCTGCCCTCATCTGTTTGCTTAGTGGAAAAGGGCAGGGGTGAGGCGTTGCCTGCGCTGCTGTTTTGAATGGCAAGGCATACTAGCTGGAAGATCCGGGAAAGATAAATTAGTTTTGCGTTTCCCTCAATAGAAATGTACTATTCTTGAGAGAAAATAAAGTAGGGGTGTTTGTCATGCAAGGACGGGAGGGAGTAGGTGGGGTCCATATTATGTATGTGTCACTCCCATTAATTTCATTAGGATGGGACATGGCATGACATGACAAGGGCACAATGCGTGTCTCCCTCTTATGCTAATGCTAAACTAGTTGCACTAGGGCATTAGAAATGTAAACAATTCATGTTGGGGTTATAAGATAGAATGCTGTATTTCATATCTCGTGTACATGTGTTGTTGCATAGAATAGAATTATCCAGCACGGTAAAGTTTTGTTATGGATTCTTTTAGGCGGTAGTCAGAAATTAAATCCAGGGTTTGTTTTGAATGGAAATATTCTAAAGCTTGGGGGAAATTTCAAAGTTTACATAGCATTGTTCTGCATACGGGATGCAATCCCCCATCTGCTTTATTTAATGACGGAACGAGATTCATTTAAAACAATTTAGCCACCCTGGAAAAGCCGATGAAAGGAAAAGACTTTGGGAAATTGCATAATAAATACCCAAAGTCATCTGAATGTAGTTTCAGGCAAAGGATTAGCACACACGGCCTTGTCAGCTGAAGCCTAATTATTCTCGGCTTAAACACAACTTTCTCTTCATTATCTGCTGATGCGAAAGGGAAGGGGGGATGGCAAAACTTCCTAAACACATCTAATCTCCCCAACTCCCCCCGCCGGGTTCCTCCACTCTCCAAAGAGTCGGGGAGTTTGAAATAATAAACTGGAGTTGGATTTCACTCCACTTTCTTTCCATTCTCATTCCTTTCAATCTGTCAGCTTCGGTTACCAACAGCGTATGTTGAGTACAGGAGGAGAATGTAACCTATGCCGACTTTACCATATACCTACACTCCGATGCAAAACGAAGATTGCCATTTCATGAATCTTGGAATCCGGTGGGGGGAAATTGTATGTTTGGCAATGGATTCCCATGGCTTGTGAAAGGTCTCTCCTCGGAGAAAGCTCGGATGGGAGTTGTCGCTTTCTCCTTGCATGATTTGTGGATTTGAGCTTTAAAAAACGGCACAGAAAATGTACGGAACAAAATAAAATATGCAAAAGTCCAGAGTGTGTTTTATACATATGCAATATTTATCCAGAAATTATGAACACTGCACAGTATGTGCGCAGGGCTGAATCTTGCTCCGGACAATTTTATTGAAAGGAATTTGCCTTCCATTAATATTAGTGTTTAAATAATGTAATTATTGTCCAACTAGAATAATTTGATATTGATATGAGACCAACCAGCAGGTAACTGACATTGAAAGGAGGGAAAATGCACTACTGAACGGAGACACCCTTTTCCTTTCACAATGGGAATAAACCAAGTTTATTGAAATGCTTTTAGTATTGATTGGCTCCAACTCCTCTTATTCTACCTTTCCACTCACGTGAAGTAAAGTTTACAAAATGATCAGGCAGAGAAGATGAGAAGAAGGGTTGTCGTTGCAAGATGCATACATAAAATATACAGGAATGCATGTTACCCCCATATCCTTTTGTTTCCATTTCCTCAACGTGTATTTGACAGTTGCACTTCTCCAAACACGTATATAAGAAGTGACATCCAATTCCTACAATTTTTCAAATCCAACTTGCATTTAATATGAATTCGGAAGGTTTCAAAAAGAGGGAATGCATTAGAATTGAGATTGAAAGCAATGAAGCTAAGGAATGGAGGATAAGGTTTCCATTTGGCAACGGCAAAGATGAATTGCATCGGGAATTTTTACATTTTAAGTCCGTCTGGGTTTCCCGAGTTCGAGTGACGACGATCCTTGTCCTGAATGAATGCATGACTACACTGTGTTACCTGGCCATGGCATATGTAAATCCACAACATTCATTTAAATATGCGGAGTCATTCATAAACTGAGGCTCACTGACTTTATTTCCAATCCCTGAGCATTCCTCACGTGGGAAAATCCTGGATCAGTCTGACGAAGGGCAAGTGAGTATGTTGAAAAATCCAAAGGATTCTTTATATTTCCCAACGGAATCTATTCCAGATGACATGGATTCCAAGGTACGGCGGGGCGTACTAGTCCAAGGTTGGAAGGGAACATTGCACAAGCTTTCACCGCCTTTGAGTCCCACATTTCTTAAGGAATTTCCTGTTGGCTTTTCTTTGCGGGGATAAAGGTAGGGATTTATAGGACCGGAAACTTTGACCAAATCCGATGGATATTTTTAAAGTTCCTTGGCCTATCGCAAGGACATCGATTTAGGATTCATTTTCTGTGCTGGATGCAAGCCAGCCAAAGGTCAGAAGGAGGTAAATGTTTAATGCAATTCATAGTTCGGCGAATATCCGGTTGTATTTTAGTTTCTGCTCCGCTTGCGTTAAAAACTGTCTATGCACACATAATTTTGCCACCGACATGTACTAATTGAAGTATTTTTAACTGTAGCAAACAATTAGTGGGGTCTTATAAGTGGGATAAAATTAGTTTCCACAGCTGTCATTCATCATTATTACGGAAATGGATCCTCGCCTCCAACTTTACGAAAGGAACAAGCATTTCCAATTTCCACTCAATTCCCGCTCCCGCCCTCCAACAAATTCGACCCTCACCTAATAATAAGCCGATAAAAACGAAGGGGGGACTGCTGAAGTGGGGGAGATTTGAGGCGTGCAGAGGAGAGGATTACACAAGTTCACGGGCACGAGATTCTTTCACTCTATCACACACACACCTCAGTGACTCACTTTCTCCACCAATGCCAACCATGTCAATTTTTCTTTTATGAAGTGAAGTCGTTTGTCAGGCTTCCCCATTCTCTGTCCAGAAAAGACTTTCCGTTGATTCTGGTTTATGTGGCGTGGAGTTGGTGAATTTGAGACTCGTAAATCAGGATGTTTTACTACGGATTTTACTTTTGGTTTTACTCTCTCCTGAAAACATGAGCATGCATGTTTTGTTTAGAATTTCAAAATCCAGCCGTGTTAAAAAACTTGTCTAGGTTTTACTATACAGGCAAGACCAATTTATTTTTCTTACCCGAATCCAATTGAAATCCTACACAGGTTTTTTTGTGCTAACATTTGCGAAAATGAGCAACCCTGTCGAAGATTGCACAACTGGGGATGTAATAAAACTCCAACTTGTGATTGAATGGGTACGGAAATGGTGAAAGGGCATTAGGAAACCAATTGGACACATATTGCATTGTGTCATAACTGCATCCCACCCACCTGGTATGGGATATCCGTTGATGAGTTGCTTTGTTGTTGATATTTTTTCTTTTCTGTGGTCAGAGGGAGAAGGAGCGCGGGTCTCACATTTCCTACATGTTTCGCCTTCCATTTGCCGCCGGGAGTGTCTTCTCAGCCTCCATGTTGGACACTCTCCTCTACCAAGCTTTTGTCAAGGACTATTTGATTACCTTTGTTCGACTTCTTCTCGGCATTGACCAGGCTCCCGGCTCTGGCTTCCTAACTTCGGTGAGTAACAAATTTTTATATTTCTTCCTGAGACAATTATGACGGTCATTGTGCTCCACAGATGCGTATCATAGTATTAAGGATGAATCGGCACAAGCTTATCGATTTTCATTGGTGTTTAATTTTTTGTCATACTCGAGATTTAATGTTTATTTGAGAATAGTTGGCCTTGACCAGGTCAATTCATTTTTTCAAAACAACCTAACCAGGTAAAGTTAGTGGAAACATACATTTTAAATACAGGAACGACAAGCGACCAAGTTTCCGAGCACAGATTAGAAATGAACAGGTAAGCTCTGGAGGGAAGGTAGGAATGAATAAGCCAACTTCAACCTTTTCTTCCGGGAAATATAAATGGCTTCTTCTTAGAATTTCCAAGAAACTATTTACCCAAGAAATGATGATGGTTGATGGATTCTTTATGAAGGAAACTCATTAGCCGACAAAAGGTTAACGTGCATGACGNTGAATAGGTAGGCAGTTTCTCAATCCAATACTCGTTCCGAATAATGGCTTAATTGAAAACTAAAGTAAAGCTAGTACACAAGCAAAAAAACCATCGTAGTTGTAGAAAGAGCAGCAAGAAACCGAGGATGCGTTTTTTTATTATTATTTGGCAAACCTCGGCATTTTGCCTTTGCTTTTATTATCACATTCGGGTTTTGGAGGGACTTCCTACTTCGGGAGAAAGAGAAAGTCAGAGGTGAAGTCGGGGAAAGGAAGGAAACACTTCATTTGATTCCCAAAAGTTTGCGCCTGAATCCAATCCTCGTCTTGGAGCGGAGGGAATAAACGTAATTTCGGCTTTCATTAAGAGACATTTAAGAGAAGTTAGTCGAGGACTCCCTCCTTCTTTCTTCGTCTTAAATAATCGTCAAAACCACTCCACTCCTTTCGGATTGCAGTGGAAGCATCCAATTAAGTTGAACTTCAACATGTTTCAATGGGAGAATTTTGAAATACAAAAAAGTACCAATATACTTTTATTGAACTACATGTTCATGCACCTAGATTTGGGAGAAAATTAATTTTCCACGAAAATTCTTTATTGTATCCTCTATCCTGCTGAAGTGTTTCGAATACAATTTGTATTATCCTATAATTAAACAAATTGAAGGTGCCATCAAAGGCATTTACATTTACGCGTGCCCTACTAAGACATCTTGTATTTTATTCATGTTTCAATGCCCCGTGCTGTTCCCATCTTCCTTGAAAAGTGAAACACCTATAGTTTTAGTGTCCTTAATTGGCTTGGATGGTTCACCATTATTCAATTCTTAACTCACAGTGGCTTCTGTAGGACAGTTCATGCTAAATTATTCCCGTAGATGGACATTCTTGAAGCCGTCAGCTTCATGAGCAGCACGAACTCTACCTTTTCACTACACGAATCTGTTCATGGTATTTTTAAGTGCAGGACAGACGCTCGCCCTGCGCCCTATTCCCATTTGAGTCAGGCCCAATTACGCCTTTATTAAATTTTTAAAAGAAAAACAGACACTAAAGGGAAAGTTCGATTTGGAGTGTACACCGCTCATTATTTTTTGACGACATGCTCAGATTATTTAAATAATTCTGTTTTTTATCTACTAATCCCAGTTGGAGATCACCAAGGATGACCTCTGGGTCCGAACTTACGGACGCCTGTATCAAAAGCTGTGCTCGACTTCCTGTGAAGTCCCTATCGGGATCTATCGAACCCAAGACACATCCTCAGAGGAAAGCCCTGAAGGGATTGACACTCGAAGTGAAGTCTCCAGTCCAGCCGGTGGGAGTTTAAAGTATCCAATCGGTGGAACTGGTTCCCAGTACCAGAGCCGGAGCCCGTCAAACTCAAAGTCAACCCCAAACCCCAATCCATAATTTTTTCCATTCCTTCCAACCCACAAATACAAGGCAGCCGCGAAGTAGTTGCTTGGGTGGATGTACCACCCAACAAAGTTCATATTTGTCCCTGGCCCTACCGATGCTGGATGAACCCCATGACACGAAGGACTCCCACGTCCAGCTCATCGAAAGGGCGGAGATTGCAAGCCTCATCCGATCCCGAATGCAATGTCTTGGACTTCCTCACTTTGGGGATGCGGCCTTCCATTTTTCGAGAGAAAAGAAATTCCTTCTCGTACGTCATTATCAATCCATCCTGTGATTTGAAGTTACAGGAAGGAGACGTTATTTACTTGATTAAACCGAGTCCGTTCTCGGCCCAGAAAACATTTGAGCGGCATAATTCAAGAAGGAAATCTACGCTCAGTTACGTGTCATTGAATGGGGATGCTGGGTCATCTCAACATCCCCTCGGCTTCAATCTTTTCTCCCAACCAACTTCCCTCTCTATTAATGAGAGGGAGGGACGACGTCGATCCTCTTCCGGCTCACTGTATGCTGCTACAGCACATCATCAGACAACCCGGCAGCCCGTCACCAAAAGCAATAGTCTGTCACTTCCGGACTCACCCAATGGGTAAGTCTGTTATTTGAATGCAAAATTTGTAATATATTATAGCCATATTCAATATTTACTTCATTTTGCAGTCGACCCAGGTCAAATTCACTCAAACCCAACCTGACGGAAGACATCCTCATGCGCCGCTCCTCCTCCCTTCGTCAAGGGCTCATGCAGCAAACGATTCGACGACCATCTTCCCATGAGGAGCTCGGGATTCCCTCAACTTCTATTTCCGCACCCTCTCGTCCGGTCCGCCTCACCCTAAATGGTGGGATCGGACTTGAAGTCACACCTCCAGATGATACATTCCGATCCTCTACAACTTCCTTGAATTTACAAGGGACGATTGTATGACATAAGGAGACCTACCCCCCACCCTCAGGTTCCACCCGTGTCCCACCGCCTGCAATCAATTTCATTGAATCTAGCCCCGTCAAAAATCCAAGTCCGATCAAGAACACTCTTCCAGACAATGAAGAGGATGAAAGCATCATGATGCAGTTTCACAGCTACACTCCTCGTCGCTCTAGTCTGACGTCATTAAATTCACCCTTCCATTCCCGTTCCAGGCAGACACAACAACCACACAAATGGTGGAAACCTTTTTCCATGGCTCCAACTCTTGGAGCCAGGGGTGGTCGAGGTAGGTATACCCCAGCTAGGACCTCAAGTCTTAAAATGGCTCGAGGACCTAGTCCATCAAGGTATGGCGGCCGAAATCCTTATGTTCCGGAAAATGTGTAGAGTTTTAGGTTGTGGGGTAGGTTAAGATTGGATAGTTAGTTGTACTTAAAGCAATATATGTAATGTAATACGTATCAGAATTTAAAAGTACATAATATTTGAGGGGTAAATAATTATGAATTCATGCGAGAAGAGGGTAGAATCATATCTAAATACCTAGCCATATCCCCCGTCCCCCACTCGAGCCCGTCTATTTTCTCTTATGAAAGACTTATTTGTTGGGTGCTAATGGATAGTTGAACGTGTGACTATTCATTAGTTTAGACCAACTTTGGGAATCGTAGTAGTGAATACATTTCCAGCAATGTTAATTGTTTTGTTATCCTCGAGACGTGCTCTTTGGCACTGCTGACAAGTCGTGCTAGTTTTTGCTGCATCTCGGCAATTTCTAAATCAAAATATCCTGTGGTCTGGGTTTGGAATGTTTTCTTGGAGAATCCTGTTTGGATTTCAAGCAGGAATGCAGAAATTCCACGTAAGATTTAAATATGAAGTTTCTTCAAAATTTGCTTGTAATTAACACAAAGAGTTCACGCGATACCTTAAGGTTAAGTTTAATGCTTAATTAACATGCACTTATTGTAATTGTTGTCACAACTTGTGTTAGTCCATTGACATTTTACTTCATTCATTAATTGCACATTTTGCGAAGACAAGAATTCTATAAGTACTTCCGAATGGTGTAAAGGAAAACATGAATTTGTCAGATATTTATGAATATATTTGTTGGGGCGGGGGTGACTAAAATATTGTCACTAGATAATTTGAAGGTTTATTACAATAATGTATAGGAATGAAGGTACTTAGCAGCAAGTACAAATTGAACTTGTAAGAAATATAACACGGGCACCTTATTGAAAAGGTCGCGCACGTGCTGGACGCAGGATTGTGAATTGATATCAAGTTTGTTTCCGGATCGCCTTGCATCGTAGACTGTTTCAAAATTTCCAGTCGCACTGGTAAATGTAACTCCAATTTAATGGAAATCGAGAGTAGTTTGTTCGAAAAGTTTTTAACTTATAATAAAAAAGTATAATTATTGACCAGAGAGTATTTAACGGAGCTTTGTTGTGATAAAGCAGAAGGTGCATCACTTGGAATTGCGAATGTCAAGGGCAAATCATGACTGGACTTAGTTTCTTGTGCAGTAATAATCAAAGACCTTAAATTACACATAATATCAGAAACCAAAATAAAACTCGAATTAATAAACTAATAAATGGGAATTACATTTGATTTATTATTGTCAACTTGGAGATATTATTTCATTTGTCCATCTATCCTTCTCTCAATTTTATCATAATGCAATAAGCCAACACAATCTTTAAAAGCTTATAACGACTTAATACCAATATTTCACCTATCGTATTCACCTTTCTTAATTCGAAAAAAACACAACAAATCGGACGTCCATTTTACAAATAGCCGCTTAAATTTAATATTCATCACAAATGCAGAATTGCAGACATTACTATAATAGACATGGCAAATTTAGGGAAAAAAGTATTTTACGGGTGAATAAGGAATTATATGAATGAAGTAATACAAAAATTAAGTAGATTGTCATAAAGTGTAACTCTAAGGTTGCAAAACCCAAAGCCTTTAATTGATCATGAGCGGGGCGAAGAAAAACAGAAAACAACAAATGTTGTTTGAATCAGAATATCATAACTTTCAACCCCCAAATACCTCACTCTTAATGATATAACTACAACATAACTATATCCCATCCTCATCACATGCATGCTACTTAGTTCTATTTAGGCACATTAATGGAATTTTTGAAAGGAAACAATCCTACTCAGCTCCGTCCTACTTCTTCAACTGAGTAATCAGAACAATGACAACAACAACCAGAACAACCGCTCCTGTTCCAAGCAGGCAGAACAGTTTCTTGCGATAACGTCGCTGGAATCACAAAGAGAGATTATTAAACCTGCGAGAGTATTATGTGACTATTTGAAACTGTTTACAAACCTGGTAGCTAGCCGCCTTCTCTAATTCCTGACGCCCCGTGTCAACAGCAGAATGGGTCACACCAATATTCCCTTCAATTGTTTCTGAAATTCAAAAATTTACCAAAATCTAATACAGTGCAATCAAGCTGAAATGCCATGTTGCTTAGCGCTGAGCCAACTAAGCTTGTGACTAAACATTGGTTAGTTGAAGTTTTAAACGAAAACTTTCGCCCAGAGAATTTTCACAAGAGAAAGTTATCTGTTCTTGTAGTAGCACCTCCAAAGGCAATATAACATCATAATCCTACTTGAGTGATTTATGAATATTGACTCACCAATAACATCCCCTTGTTCATGGATCATAGTGCCCAATTCCCTCATGATCTTGTTCACATCCAAGATGTCAGATTCGATTTCCCGAATCCGCTCTTCTCTTTCAATGAGCATCCCTTGCTCAAATTCCAATTGTTCTTGGAGCTGCAGTTGGGCTTGACGTTGATTCTCTGCAGCTACTAGAGACTCATCTTGATCCTCGGTCTCCGCTAGAGATTCGGATCGAGACATGGGAACGGGTAATACCGTAATCTTCATCTTCGCTACAATTTGTTTCTGTAAGTCCGTGTATCTTTGAACTGTGTTTTGAAAGTCAGATGTGAGTCTTGTGGAGCGCATTCTCTCTTCTTTTCCCCCAGTCGGGGGTAGTTTGCCGAGCAATCCATTCAATTGTTTCAAGTCAGACGCTGTTTCAGCAATTGTTTTGTTGGCCGTAATTTGAAGGATATGGACGGACTCTCGCACTGTTTTGGAGTCATTCGTACTTCCAATTGTTTTAAGCGTCTTTTCCAGTGTTGTGCCTGGTTAAAATAATTTTTCTTAAATATATTATATAGTTGGTTGGTACGAAGGCGTACACGAATTACCATGTTTGGTTATGGAGAAGACATTGGAACTTATATTATCACAGAGTCGGTAGAAAAGAGGTGCATCAAATGTTGTAGGTGAAGATACTCCGGCAAATCCAACTTCCACATCGTTGGCTCCGGCAGTACTTCCATATTGTTGTTGACTGCTGGACATTAAAGCGTCCTTAGACATTCTGGTGACAAAAAAGACACAATACAATTAGGCTCTAAATTATATTCAGATTAGGTAAAAGTGCATTAAAACTGAACGCAGATCATGGTATGGTGAAAGTTTATGTGCGTTCATCGCAGTGTAAGCATGCCTTGTCAGCTAAGCCCGAACTCCTGACTGAATATGAATCAGGTTAACCGGAAAACCCCTGAAACTCATGAAATATCAGTATTAAGTTCGAGAGACTATTTATTCCTGATATCACCCTCCTATGCGTTGTTTGACAATTTCGATTTCTCCCCTATTTTATGAATATCATTTCTCTATTTGACTAACTATAATGAGCTAAGATTTTACACATTATATCATTCGGATCGGATCAGTTATTTAATGAGCTACGGAAAAATCATTTGTTCAAATTTATAGCTAACTTGAAATTCCTGCAAAATTTGTTTCCTGGCCCAAATTAGCAAATTTACTTATACAGCAAGCATACCAATAATTCCATTAATAATACCTTCATTCGCAATTCGCTTCGCAACCCTTTATTTAGGCCTCTGTGCGCAACTTTCACCAACCCACATCTACGTCTTGTGCAGGATTCAGCATTTAAGCTGCGAATGCATATACCATACAGCTAACGCAAACGGAACACAATACACACGTTTTATTTCTAGGAAGTGTCGCTCCTCTTTTAAAGCGTCTTTGTTGCACTTTTTAGCACTATTGCTGAAAAGTGTGATTCCTTGCAAAAAATGATGATTCTCTATGCCATCTTGCTTGCAAGTCTGATGTTGGGCGAGGTGGCTGTGAGGGGTGGGCTGGGAATGGGAACGGAACACACGTAGAAATGAACAAAATGTGTCAACCCACAAATCCCGCATCACTTTCAAATATCAACAACCAGTCGTCCGCCAACCATCCACTCCATCCATCCACATTTTACTCACTCTAACTAACTACGTTCTTCTAAATTCATAGTTGATAGTAAACGACCTAATCTATTATACAAACTCATTTAAATTCCCGAATAAGGCGTTTCCCCATTAGTCCAACCATACAAAAGCTAAAACATGGCCCGTGGTCAACAGAAACTCCAGTCCCAGGCTAAAACCCAGGAAAAGGCCGTAAGTAAACCTAAACATTTGCAGAAGTTGTGGAACTAGCCGTGTAATTAGGTTGATCAAGAATAAGTCTTTTCTGTCGAGGATTTAACTCAATGGTGTTTAAAGGCAAGAAAAGTTATAGAGTTTGGTTTTGGGATTTTGAAAATTAACGAAAGAAAGGGATAATCAATGTCAAATGTAAGTAACAAGTTAGTAAGAGAAGAGCCGGCGACTTCTAGATGATGTATCGGGTATAATTGAATAATATACTAATATTTGGAGTTTAACTTAAACGAAAGTAGTGGTAAGGAAAAGATTATTTAGAATTATGGGGTCGACCATGAATCATCATTTAGGTAACTTGCGAGGGTCTGGTCTTGGTTTGGGAAGGTCGTGCAGGTCGTTGACTTTAAGAATAATGCAAATGATGTTTTGCATTTCGTCTTTATTAAGAAATAAGGTCTGCTTGATCCAGCAACCGAACACTTGCCTGCTGGTGCTGTGGGAATAGTGTATTTTACAGCTATGAGTTTATAGGAATTAAATTTCAAGATAACACTATCCACACGCAAACTGGAATCAAACCGATAGGAATGGTACGGTATGAGAGCAAACGAGGAATAATGACACTGACACATGCACGCGGCAACGTGTACTAACGTTGAAAGTAATTAAGATTTTCAAAGAATGTGGGGGTTGGATGCTGTAAGTTTAACCTGTATCCATATCAGCCCAGCCATTACATTTTTTCTTTCCCTGACCAAACATTGGTTTTTGGAATGTAATGACACAGGTACAAATTTCGACCTTATAGCAGAATATTCAAACCAAATAAGATTCCATGTTAATCTTTAATGTACTGTCTTCCTTTTTTCAGGCAAAGGCAAAGAAACAACAAGGACACAGCTTCGCTGAGCAACAAAAGGCTGCTGCCAAATCCCTTACATATGTTTGCACCGTTTGCAAGGTACGCTACACATTAGCACTAATAATTATGGCAGACAATCATGATTTTACTAATAACAATTTGTTTGATCTCAGGCACAAATGCCAGACCCCAAAACATACCGCCAACATTTTGAAAACAAACACCCGAAAAACCCCCTCCCAGATGACATCAAGGATGCTTAAAATTACTAAAATGGGCTAACTGCTAACTGGAACTGGTGACTGGAATCATTTGCACGATAAAATTACAGTTTCGTAAAACTTTTGGAATAACATTTTTCGGACTTTATTTTGTAAAGAAAAAGTGCGGCCATTGATTTATGAAAATTCTGTCTTCACAAGTAACATGGTATAATAAACTAATACTTGGATCAGGGCTTGATTTTAACTGTGCAGAAACGTCCTCCCTTACTTGTAAATGTAGTGTGTGCCTCAGTCTGCTTAGCAGAGTAGTTTATTTTGAAGTAGTTACAGTTATTCTAAAGGTCGACAGACATTTTCATATAATTGTAGGATACTGTACAACAGTTTTCTTATAAAAATGTTGATATAGTTGCAGGAAAAGGTCATTTAATTGTAATCCAAACGAAATCCTGTTAACAGCAACAGTAAGCAGACAGAGTGAAGCATACCGTTTCTTATTCCTATATGCATGCTAGTTGCTTCGATTAGCATGGCTCCTGACTTGCCAAAATTATTCTGCGGAGCAATCGCAGGCAATAAACATGATTGTGTTACATTTCGCCTTGGAAGATCTGTATGTAATCGTTTTAGCTGATCGGCGACCCTGGATCATGCAGCATCGAATATTACAATTTTGAATTTCGAACAATTTTGTAATACGGCTTTTAATTACAACTGACTTTAGCAACTATAATCCTACCTCTATGCAAGCTTAATATAATATGTTCGTTAATGGAGATGGAGCAGGAATACTCACCACTTTGGGTTCCACAAAGAAATGTGTCAAGTTAAAAGATGCTGCCTTGCTGTTTGGTATGTTTTGAGCTTTTACAGGACTTGATATTTGCCGGAGCCAGAAATAAAAGTTGATAGCTTAGTATCCAAATGAGCAGCGATGTTGGTTGGAACTAACACCTGTAGTCAGAATTCAGCGTAAGTAGAAAAATAATTAGCTCGATCACAATAAATTACTCAAACCTAGGAAGTGTGATTCAGAGTTTCGAATGAAAACTCGCAAACTAATTGAGTTAAAATACCATTTTCAAATTATTGCAAATTATAGCTTTCGCTCGTAAGATTGTCGAACTCTAGTCTCTAGTATGAACAGTATGAAAGCAAAAACACTTATTAATCTGTGGAGCATAAACAGAAAGCGTAGTATGATTGATAATTCAAGCACGTTGTTTTTCACAAATCATTTTATCGAGTTCGGTTAATATGAGATCAAAATCTGCGATAAATATATAGGTATTTGACATCAGCGGACACACGCACATCTTGATTAGTCAGAGCACTCACACTCTCAATTTCAATGTAACTAATACGTAATGTAATGTGGCTTAACTAGAAAATTTGTACCTTGCTTATGCTGCATTGAAGAGTTGAAACCACGTATTTGGATTATAAACACCAAATGGTCAACGGTAGTTGTATAGTATTTACATCAATTTCAGGTTATTCAGTTATTATCCTTTTGGGTTACTGCGTGTGTATGATTTTGGAGGTGAACAAATTCAGATTCGACTAACCCTCCTAGCTGAGTGCAAAAGGGTACAAACACTAGGCGCAAAAAAGTCAAAATATTCCACCCTTGAACGGAGACGTTTAGTAAATGTGCAGTGGTAATGTAAATGCTATTGCTAGTATGTGACGGGATAATGGGATGGCTATCAAATCGCTGGGTTTACAAAAGCAGCAAAGGATTTGAGATCCCTCGACTTCGTCGTACACAATACATTGTACATACATTCATACATGCATGGGAATAAAAATTGGTGACACATCCATAGAGAACTTATCTGCTGTTCACGTCATTTCCGCAATGCACAACTAAAACAGCAATCATTTGATAAAGGGATAGATGATGTTAATGTTCAACTGTTAATTTTTAACGCGAATATTGAACTCTAGATTAGGAAACCCACACATATTATTTAAATGCTTTGATTCATGCTTTCATGTGTTAATCACTTCATTCGCACATCTATTACTTGATATGATACACAATACACTTTCAGTCAATAATGTAGCAGTTATACTTTATTTTAAGCTAAGGAGTCGATTGTCTAGATTTTACTGTACCACGATCAACGATACAAAAGCACTAGACTTTTTACCCTCTCTGACATTATTGCCAAAACGAATTTAATAATTTCAATAATAATGGTAGGTTAGGATATGAATAATGATGTTTGTTCAGTAATGTTTATAAAATTAACTAACGCTGCTGAGGAATAAGAACATTTTGCTCAACCATAACGGACAACCAAGTTCCCAAAATCTCAAACAAGACAAAATGTGTGAGCCTGCTTCTGCTCAGTATGCGAGTTTGAGGTAAACTGCTTTTACAGTACGTTTTCCAACTTCAAATAAAGATTTTTATTGATATTGATAAGTAATAATTGAAGTAGCAGAGAACTCTTGGCCATCGTTCATTATATTATTTACCCGAGAGTATTAAACTAAAGAAAACTCTCAATCCTCAATCCCATTTTTTGGAAACATCTATATAATCGCCATTAGGCATTTGGTAACTTTCAATAGGAGGTGAGTTGACAGGGCCCTTGGCAGTGTATGGTATAAGTTGTTCGTCAATATCCACAGCCGCCCAGTAAAGTTCCTCTGATTCCATTCGGAGCTGTGCCAGTGCCTTCTCTTGACTCCTCTGTATTCTGTTAAACATTCGAACTTCATCCATGACTTGATCACATCGATACCGACACCATTCCTTTTGAATTCGCCAACGCTCATTCAATACTTCAGTAGGCAATTGGGGTAATCGTCTCTCACGTTCCCTGAAAAAGCAACATTACAATTTTAACTCTCAAGTATAGAGATAAAAATCAATGAAGTAATCTCTAAACTTTCGCTAACCTGTAATTTTTTAAAACACAGGCGGGAACTTCATTCTCTTCTATTGGTTTTAATTGTTTCGCAGATTTTTCTAACTTACGAATTGCTTTCCCTAATTTTCGTTTCATCCTTTCATCTCGAGCCCGTTGAATGGCTGGGTCCATTTTCTTCTTCTTCTTCAAAGGCTCTGCCCTGATACACCAATTAAATAAATCAGTAATTTAATTTGCTAATAATATCATAATGCAACTGAGCCGATCCTTATGGCTCATTGCTACTAAATACTATGCTATGAACAAATTTTAATCTGGTACATACATGAGCATTGCTGAAGTTGAAATTGGTCTAAGAAAACTGATTGAATTAATGAACCCACTCGCTAATGGCCATGCTGCTGAATTACAAGTCAATCTGTTCCAAATAGAGTAATCGAAAGTTAAAATAGCCCCATCAAAATACGAACGACAATTTTACATGGCTTGATTCAATTCCAATACACCTACCTGGGAATGTGAGCAACAGAGGTTCTCAGAAAGGACGTCAATAAAGCCATAATTACATGGACATCAATTTCCAAGGACTGTTCAGTGTTTTCCTTTAACAGCAGTGCAGTGGACGAAACATGCAATAGTTTTAAAAATCCCGAAAGACACACAAATATTACCGGGGTTTTGAAAAGCTCACTTCAGCCAATGCAGAATATATGGGAAATTTTGAACGCGAGTGCCGCCGCCGCCGCCACAACAGTAAAGTCGCAGACAGATATTTACAACTGACTTGAATTGAATGCGCACAATTGAATTGACATAACATAAACATTTTTATTTTCTTGGCCTTCACAAAGATAAGATTCATTGCGTAGTTTAATATTGACATTGGTCTTAGTAGGACAATTAATAGAATTTGTGAGCTACCCGAAGATGCATTGTTTGGCCTCCGAAAGAGAGTGAAAGTTTTAAAACTATGTATTAATAGAAATTGAAAGTGACTCCAGGCAAAGGCAGCACACAGTCCCAAACGAAAAGAAAATTTAATAGAATTTATATTTGGTCTCATTTGTGGTTGTCGTTTTACTTTACCTGATTTCAAAATGATATTATCAGAGACGGCTCTTTTCATCATATCCATGATCATCACCGGACTTGTCCTGTTTCTCTTGGTTTACTTTGTAAGAATAAACATTTTTGTTCAAAACATTTTTTTATCCCTAATACTAACTTTTGAACTCTGGATACTTTGCAGATTATTACCCTATCTGATCTGGAGTGCGACTACATCAATGCCCAGCAGTGCTGCTACAGACTTAATATGGTAACATTATTTTCTTAGTTCCTAATGTTGCTTAACGTTTTACTTAAAACTTATTTAACGTAAAACATTAAAATTTGGAGATTAGGGTGATCAGCGGTGATCTGGTACAGAAGAAGTACTTTGACTGCCATTTGTATTATTGAATGATTCTCTCTTTTACAGTGGGTAATCCCAAAAGTATGTGCCAGTGCATTCGTTACATTGTTGTTTTTGCTGCACGGATACTTGTGGCTGTTTTTTGTAAATGTGCCTATAACTCTCTGGGCGGCGCACGAGTAAGTATTTTAAACCATAAAATTGTAAAACCATGCAATGAAGTAATTTGACAATGAAATTTTACCAGGCTCTACAGAGTTCCATCCGGCAATCTAGGTGTGTATGACTCAACAGAAATTCACAACAGAGGCCAACTGAAAGTACACATGCGAGATGTTCTAATTAGTGTGGGATTTCATCTGGTTGCCTTTTTTGTCTACTTGTACTGGTAATTCTAGTAATCTATTTCTTTGTATGACAAGGAATTAAATATTTATTTCCAAATTGCAGTATGATTGTCTCAATGTTGAAATCCGATCCGCTACAGACACCAGCCATTCTGAATGATTTTGACGAATTTTAAATATCTAAACATCAATTCAGATTCGAGCCTCTATTATCCATCGAACCACTTCCTCGTCACTCGTGCGATGTCTGAAACAAAAGTTGACTTAAGGTTCGGCTGTCGGACGGAAGCTAGTCGACTGACTAATTTTAGGCTTACGCGTACTTCTTTTCTTAGTTTTTAATATAATCCTTCACGACCAGCCCCTGGTTTTGTTACCATTAGAAATCTCCCAACACTTGGACTTTGGCAGTTATAAAATTGCTCGGAGTATTTTCCTAGTTGACTAAATAACTAAATGTTCATATTTACATATTTAGTTCAGGCTACTTCGTAATTTAAAAAGTTAGGTGGGTAGTTATTGTTTAAATCGTTATTACAAACAACCGCGATTGTAAATAATTATGTGGCTAATAAATAAGTATTGTCACAATTTCTAAATTCTCTAAAACGTTATATGCGAATACTTATTTTGAAATTTGTGAGTAACATTAAAGTGACAGCAAGAATTATTCAGCCAACGCGAAGTTCCTAGATTTTTTCACTCTGCAGGCCGCATATTACTACTACGATGCCTAATAAATTGGCATAATCACTGCCTCAAAGTGTGATCCGGATCCGATTATTTCCAGTTGGTTTTGCTCAGAACAAACAAATCGAATTCATCGGAACTGAGTGAGGATGTGTTTTCAGCTAATGAATAAAGAAACATAAATTAAAAAGAAAAAGAGCATCGTCTGAGTTCTGAATGCCCAATACTCAATAACAATCACTTCGTGTGATATTGTCTCCAACTCCAGGTCGTGCCGTCCATATTAATGATTTTACCGGAATAAACAATTAGGATGAACTCGAGTTAATGACACTCAAGTCATTCGTAATGCGTCTATGACATCCCAGGTTGGACGTGTTGAAAAATAAGAATAAGACGACGCACATTTACAATTAAAATTTGAAGGTTTGTTCTTTCATAACGGCGTAGGAAAGATACAACACTTCTTCCGTGGTTGACGAAGTGGAGTTCTCATTAATATTTCTAGTGTCGAGCCAGTACGATGGAAATAATAGCACCCTGCGTATTATTAAATTCCGAATGGTATTTGAACACCTGGGATTGAAAGTGAAACTTTGAATTGATTTCTTCCATTTTTAAAAGTTCGCAGTGTTATTTCACGGAGATTAGAAATTACTTTGTCTCAAAAATGGCAATAAAGGCGGAGAATCGGGCCATTACTGCCTACTATCGTTACAAGTCCTTATCAGATATTGGAAGTGAGTTCTTAGAGAATAGTGCTATTTTTCCAATTAAAATTCTTAACAAGTACACCAAATCTGCTCAGTTTGTCCTCGATCTACTTAAAACCTACTACAATACTGCATTCTGCATTACGCTTTACTAAGATTACTTTACTTTAGTTAGTTAAGATTGGCTTTCCCAAATTCCAAATCTATTAGTTGTGTTCCTGTTCCTTTTAAGGAGCTATATAAGTTGAATTTGTATAAATCATCATAGCGTTTTCAACTTCAAACTAACATAACAGAACCCATTATTTGAAAATGCCCAGACAGAGTAAGCCGCAAGTAATTCTAACTGGTGTGGAGTGACCACCTAATACAGTAGAGTCTAGCATGAATCACTCCTACTTACACAAGAAGAGTTTAGTTTGCAATATGTAGAAAAAATTCCGAATGCTGGAATCCATCTTGATCGAACTAACTGAATACAAACTTAAAAGTAGCTTTTAAACCATTTAAAAACTAATATAAGTACTAGGCATGCGAATGCAACGCAATAATTTGATTTGACATTATTTTTTTACAAAATATTCCTGAGTTCTCGCCTAAAGTCATGCCATTCCTAGTTTATATCTCGATATGGTGCAAATTTGACTTATTTTTATCCTGAAGCTAAGTACGTAATAGACGAGAATTGAGGTTGGCTAATTTAAATATTGATTGCCAGGGTCTGAAAGACTGAGCGGACCTTGGAAAGTCATCGTGTTTTGTATAGTAACAATCCTTGTCCCCATTCTTTTCCTCGTTGCTCCGTTGTACATTCGATATGAATATTACAAAGATGTCACGTACCATTTGGGCGAATCGGATTTGGTAACAGTGGACAAACCCATATCCACGTTTTGGTGTGAAGGTCAGGATCTTTGGATGAATGCCACATTTCATGCTTACCTCTTGGACGAGCAGCCAAAGATCTCCGAGGATTTGCAGCATTTTGAAATGGACAAACATATGAAATTAGCTGATGATACTTTGGAGTACTGGGGATTTTTCTTACTGCAGGGAAGCAAAGTTACTTTATCTGTCTGTTCCAGGTAAATTTAAGGGATAACCCATTTTCATTTTGCCTAGAGAAATATCTCATTTTATAAGGAATGCATCCTAACCAACAGATTTGACGGAGCACGGCTCATGGTCGTTAAAGGCACAAAAAATCTGAAACACTGCGCGTTATTAGATCCAGACCCGAATGAAGACATTGTTGATCCATGGGAAGAAGATGTTTCGGCCCAAAAAGGAGAAAAAATTGAAGTAACTTTTGAGCAGGGAGAACATAAAATGGTTAGAGGGGGAGGTCACAAATTGGTTCCGATGAAACGGAATGCAACTACAACTGCGGCCCCAAAAACGACAACCGAGAAATCTGCAGTGAAATCTAACGCCGGAGAAGAAATTAATAAGAGTAATAAACCAGAAATGCCAAAAGCATCCAGCGACATGAAGGAAACTGAGGTGGATCCTCAACCCTCTCCAGATCCAAACACCATGTCATCAAAAAAGAAACCACGTTTCCGCGTTCGGGGAAGGAAACCTGTTTCCGTTGTAGAAATTGAAGAACCAGAACCTGAACCGAAGAATTCTACACAAAACGTCCGCACAATCCACGAAAATATTCGTGTTCAGAGACACAAAAGCCATCCAGGGCAAACCCATCCACGTCGTACCAGGAGAATCGTGACTACATCAGGTAATATTAACATTTTAAAGTTATAGTGTTCTGCTTTATTGTCAAAGGCCAACACCCTCAAGTTTTTTGTATTCAAATTTCAGATCAACAAGTTTATGATGATGATATTCTTCCGAGGGGCGACTCTCTCGGAGACCACAGAACAAGTGAGGAACATGACCTTCCACCTAATCCTGTAGGGGTAGAGCCGGAGAAGATCCAATTAGTGAATCAGGCCCAAGCTGATTTGTCAATGGATAAAGGAATACATGATCATAACGAGGACGAGGTCATTGATGAAGATGATATCAGGTCCTCTGGGTCCTCATTTGCAAAAAATCTCTGGACTTGCTACGGCGGAGATGTAATTTTTACGCAATCATTTTCACCGTCTCAGAGATGTCAAAGCCAGGATGCTATGATGAAGCATGCTCTTAGAACAAAAACTGTGCATGAAATTACATCTACCGGCTACTACTACTACATATTTTACTCAGACAATGATATCATAATGAATCAGCTCTTTGGCAGGTTTTCCATTGAGAAAGTAGTGTACAATTTTCCAAATTACACCAATTCATGTCTCAACAAGACGCAGTGTTCCTTGGACCTCACTTTTCTCTCTTCTGAGAAAGTCTTATTAGAAGTTCCGCTCCAAGACGGCGTTTCTGATGAAGATGCCTTGGCACAAATGGTGTTAGTATCTACCTGTCGGCCCAGGCTGGGTGTTTACTTTATTTTCCCTGTCGCTATTTTGGTTTTTATTGTTTGCTGCGCATTCATGTAATTTGACCTCAAAGAGATTGTAATTTTGCTATGCTAATGGGGTTTAAAGATTCAAATTACACACAAGTACAAATTAGTACGTGAGTTACGTCAGAAGAATAAAAATTGTATTTGTCACGAGAACCAATACAGAATTTCCTGGTCTTAAAACGCAAATTCACTGAATATATTTGCAACTATTTGATTACAAATGTTGTTATGATTAAAGTTTTTTTGTGCTTTTCTCTTACGAAAGCTAAGTGAATGAAATATTGGAATATTGTAGTAGTTTAAAAATATTAATGACGAATTTAAAGTAATGTTAATGTGCGTGACAGGTTGTTTCCATATTCTTTTACAAGTGTGCAGTGCTTAACTATTAGCACAGGTTAAACCATTTCACTAAATAAATAGTACTACTAATAATAACTTTTTCAACATATTCACTCGATTGTCATTAATGTCATTAAATAGACAAAGTATTTTGCCCATAGATAAGTTGTCACAAAATAGTTTACTCGGATAGCTAGATTTAATTTAATGTAGCGAAATTTCAGGTATGTAAACTCTAGAACAACTATCATGGTGAGCGCTTTAAATAGGCCAACACGTATACTAGTATACAACAAGTCAGTTAAAATAAAACTTAATATTACCTCAACGCTGCTCAACTTGCTGGCATTGCTGGACTATGACGATTCTTCATTGTAATCCATTCCTTCGTCGCCCAAAGATAGAAGGTCCACTACGGGCTGACTCGGTAGAACATCTTCCTCGAGAGCCAACTTGATATCTTGAACTGGAATAATTTCTACAGGATGAGGAACCACAAAAGTAATTGGGAAGCTTTCATCTCCCATATTGAAGGTAGTGGATTGGAAATGTGTTGCGGAAGAAGGTGAGATATGGGTACTTTGCTCAGATTGAGCAGCAGCAAAATGTTCAGATTCCATTGCCTCCTGTTCTTCAGGTGGTTCGATCTTTCCTGATCCTGACTGATGAAGTCCTTCAGTTGGCTCAATCTTTCCTTGCTGCTGTTGTCCTTCGGTTGCCAATGCCTCTGCTAATTGGTTTTGTTCAATAACATAAGCATTTTCGGAAGCTTCTTCGACATACTCATTGTATCGATTAGAGTCAACAAACTCAAGTTCAAATAGTTCTTGCACTGGGCCTTGGGAATTTGAAATTTGTTGGTGGGTAAGGTAATATTGTTCTTCTGGGAAATTGCTTGAACTTTCCGGTACGGGAGGTGTACTTCTTGATTCCGAATTCTCTAAATGTTGAAGTTCAGGTGGATTGTGCAACTGCTGGGGCTCATGTGGATACACAAACTCCTCCTCGTCAATTTTACAGGTCTCATTGTCGGTGGTTTCTTCCTCAACAGTACATAATTCCTGCGTTCGTCCATTGGATGCATCTGCTGGGCGGGTAGAAGTGAACTCCACTTCTACTAGTTCTACTTCACCTTCGTCATCTTCCGGGTAGTGCTCCGCTTCTTCCTTTACAGTAGGAAGCCCTGGAACAATCAGATTGTCTTGACCGCCGTCTCCTGAAGCAACATTTTCAATTGTTTCTGCCATTCTCGCCTCTTCATCTTCAGCAATCCGCATCCAAGGTCTCAAAAGAGAATCTACGAGATCACCTTTGTACGATTTGAGATTTCTCAGTTGCGCACGAAATGGTTTCAGACCTTTACGAACACGCCTGTGGGTAAGAAAGTTTGGAGTAAATGGGTCAAATGTGACTTCTTCCCCATCCACAACGGATCGCTTCACAACTTCGGCACTTGTTTCAACAAGAAGACTGCAATCAGCAGGGAAATATTTATTCTGGCTTGGTCGCTTAAATTCATCGAAAGATTTTGCAGTCATAGCTTGAACCCATTCTGAAATAAAATCCTTTAGTTTGTTCGATCTTGCATCCGTTTGGCGTTTTTTCGAAGATTTCTGATCCCATTCCTGCGAGAGAAAAAGGATGATAAGCACGGTACTTTATAACAGAACGAAGATTAATTAATTAATCAGCAACCGCGTTACCTGATAAAATATATCACCAAAAGAATTAGAATTCAAAACAATCATCCCTGGAGCAATTGCTGTGTTTAACTTCTGAGTGCTTGGCATTATACATAATCCCGTTGTCCATGCATAACAATGGTCTCTGGCTCTCTCGAAGTCACAAGGCCACGTCAATCCACGACCACGTTGGTTAGCAAAGTTGAAAAAGTCCCTTTGGTTGGAGAGGTGATGAGGAAAGGATTGAAGTATTGGATTTCTGGCTTTGCAATCTGGCCGCTCTTCGCAGCTAACATGAGCATGATCATGGATGGCACAATATATTTGCGGATTTCGTTGACTTCCTGCGACCACGACTTCATGACTTTTATCCTAAAAATTAAATTATGATTTTAGCTTTGCGATATAACTCAATGGATGAACAGCTTAACTTGCCAGTATCATTACCTTATGTGTGTCAATATAAGTTGCAGCTGATCTCATTCCATGGCTCATTTTGAGAACAGGGTTTCCTGGAACTCGCATGTCCATAAGAAAAATTCTTTCGGAAGTTCCAACGTGGTAATATGTAGAGTTTGGACTGGGCTTTACGCAGCTCACATACTCGTTTAAGGTTTTGGTGGGAACACTGGTATTCCTTTCAAAATATTGCTGATCCGACCAGGAAATTGAGCTAACAGCAGTGCGAAGATTGAGTAATTCGGTAAAGTTCACGGTTTCATCGGTTCGTGCTCTTCGATCATAGAAATAGATTTGAGAATCATGCCACTCGTAAAATGTTTCCGGGTGGTTAGCATATGCTACTCCAGGAGATTCATTTAAATTAAACTTTGGAAGTGCTTCCCAGCGCTTTGACTTACGCGTAGGAAAGTTCGTGTTTAATTTAGAGGACTGTATTTGCCTGACGGTGCGACTACATCAAAAGAGAAAGCAGAGGTGTTTATCCACTAATTAAAAAATGCGCAGTCGGTAGTGACCCTTTTGCATTGTATGTATCAGATATCAGAATAACTTACCTTTCGCAAAAGTCCACTATTCTAATGACATTATTTTCATCAAGAGTAATGATTTCAGATGGTGTGTATGGGTTGATATCACAGGAATAGATCATGGGATTTCGAGTCTTCACATGCTTTCCACCGATGTAAGAAAGAGTGTTGTAGCAAACATTGGAAACTGAAGTTAGGAAAGTCGGGGTTCCTTCTAAACTATAAATTTCGATGCTTCGTCCTCTTTGTACGGCTGCCATATTGAAAGAAGTGGACTTCCTTCGTGCAATTATTCGATAAATGACATCACTTAGGACATCATCATTTGCTATTGAATGGGGACGAGTATTTGTCGGGACTTCATCTTCCTCCCAAACTGAATCAATAGCGTAGGAGAGCATCGAATCTCGCTGAGCCGGCTTAAGCGTAACTACGCCTGAAATTGAATTAACAAATTTCGAACATATAACTCTGTGAAAATCAGAAGTAAGCTGTAAACTTCCTTACGCAGTTTGGATCCACTACCGACAAGTACGCAAAAATTGTCTTGTCTTTCTGATGATTTCACCTTGACCCAATCACATGCACCATTCCCAGCATAAAGATGATTCCAAGTACCCATAACTTTCACGTCTGGTTGTTGTTTATACTTTCTAAGTACTGTTAGTGGCACCTTCTTGTACTCTCCATAATATTGATACTTCAGCCTGATATCCAGTGCAGGCTTCTTTTCTACGACAGGCTCGGAATGTTTTGGTGCCAGATCATCCACTTCTCGCGCTCCACAATCCACTGGGTTGTGGTACAGAATCTTCTTAATTTCTGCATTAGTCATTCCATTTCTAGATTTATTTCTCCTGGAATCATACTTTTTCTTTATTATATACGCTACTCTTGTAGCCCAACTTCCATGAGATCCTTGGGTAGAGTATTTTGAAGGTAATTGAGATTGTGGAGCTGCTGTCGATGTTCCCGGTTGGGGTTCAGAAGGCTCTGGAACATCGTCTGCACAATTATGTTCCTCTTCCGAATTAACCGAGGTTCGATTGGAATTATATCTTCTCCACCTATTTCATCAAAATATCGTTATTAAATGTAAATAAACGTTTCAACTTTACAGCTTATACTTTTAGAGTGTAGTGGATAGATTCACGTATGTACTAACCTGTCAGTACGACGAAGGCAACCTGAGATGCTATATTTACACGCCCGGAATCCCTTGATATACGTCTCCCAATTAAGAACGGGAAGAGCGCACATATCACACTCTTCAGTGGAAGTTTCCCTGGTTTTCGAAGGATATTGTACTAAAGGCAAAGCAACAGGGGTTCTAGGTAGCAATGGAAATTCGTTATCCAGTTGATTCCCTTTACATCCCACCGCGAAAGTTTCATCCACTAAATTGATATCGCCACTCAACTCAATATTATGAAGTGCAGCCCACGCATTTGGATACAAGACATCAGCTTGGAGATTGAGTACTGGGCTCAAAAAACTGAGCCTCTCTCGGAACGTTCTGCCCGGAGTGATGTGCCCCTCAAAGCGTTTTTGATCTCCTTCCAATCTTTGTACTATTTCATGAATTGTATTTGGCCACTGCAGTGTAAATGCCATTTCCTGATATGAAGAAAATTACAAACATTCAACATATTAAAACAAATGAAGACGCATGAAAGTTAGGATGGTTAAGAATTGAGTGCGTAAACTAAACTTACAATTTATTTTCGTCCTAACCAATCACTTCGGATGCAATGCAATGTTAATAGTTGAATACTTTTTGATGTACCCTTCCTGACCGCCGGTCCGAGTTAACTGTTAGTTTGTACACTCACAACTAAATAATACGTAATTTCAATTCCTGCCATGTGCAAATTGTGAACTTGGAATTGAACTGCCGCTCAGGAAATTGAATCCGGGCTCGCGGGCTGCCGTACTTCCCTCCATGTATTTGCATGGTGAGGAGATTCACCCCCGAGGGAGCAAATGTTTTTGCATTTCTTCCCAGTCAAAATCCCAAAGGCCATCCAGTCCTCATTTCGACTTCATCTCCACTCGTGGAAGGTTCGATCTTTCATAACAATCCAGTTAGTTAAGAATTTTGAGATTCCAAGTCAAACTTGTCTCTGGATTTGGAATATTGGAATCTCCTTTCTTCCAGGGTTGAATTTACACTACGAATCCAGCGACATCATTCAGTCCATCGTGTTGCGTCCGGACCGGGTAAATCACTTGTTGCTGCATTAATCGATTTTACATTATTCCCAAAAAAATTCTTGTGGGAAGAAACGTATTTTGAATTTGTAGTTTTATCTGGTGCACTTAAACATTGTGTTGTGGCTGGAGATAAAATAGTTAAAAACAAGATACAGTTTTGACGGTTGTTTGTGAATTATTTTGTGACAGCGTGGGAGTTGAAGGGCAGGAAAAGCAAGCAGGATGTCCACAATGGTGGATTCAAAAATCGGGAAATCCTTTTCTAAATCAGTGGGACGTGCCAAGGAGAAGGTGAGTTTTCAGACTTTTTTTCACAATAATAATTGTGTCAGGGTGGGTGTTGAGTAGCTCTGGCTTTGGCAGATATTTGGAGGTCGTAACACCTCTTCTGCTGTGATTGTAACAATGCTTTAAAGATAATGAACTTCCAATTTGGCGACATAATGGCTTCCAGATGAGAGATATGGATAAATTTATTATTATTTCCTCGCGCATTACATAGCTCAATCGTAACAGCTTAAAAGGTCGAGCACTATATTTTGACACTGTCATATACATGTGAAGTATTGTTGGAGATTGTCAGACATAAATTGCAGCGTTACAGAATAGTTATCAGATCAGATCAACTATTCAGAGCCATCCAGTTGTTACAAGATTCCGCTCCACAATAGGCCGTGTGGCTGTGTTTAATGTAGATGGTAGTTTTTCAAAGTACAGTTTTGTAATGGTAATTCGAAGTCTTGATAGCTTTAGTGCTGCAGCTGCATGTTAGAGGAGCAAAATCGGCATGGTTCATGAGTATATTTTAACTAATCAAACTTGTGGTGATGAAATGTGTGATGGTTGTAAAAATTTCGCCTACATGTTTTAAATAATTAGGGCGGATTCCCGGGATAATTGGGAAGCCTGGTTTGCAGTAAGCCCACCATCTACATATAGTTAATCCCAAAAGTCAGATTATTAATTGCAATTTTGAAGTGCAGCCATTGGCAGTTTTAGTTTTTCCTGGTCGTGCGGGCTTGCATTTTACACGCGGGTCTATTCTAAATTATAGTAGCTTTACTCGTCCATTCAAAATTATTTAAAACGTGAATAATACATTATCAATGTGCTATAAGGCCTCAAATTCCGGTGTATTCTTATTGCACTATGCTTTTGCCGGATCTGCTAATCACCGAGCAAACAATTTAGTACCAGTCGAGACTAGAAACACTTTATTCTAAAATCTGAATGACTGCCAAAGTCTGGCGAATCTCTTGCTTCAAAATTCACAAGCTCGAATTAGTGCCTAATCCAAATCTAGTAACTGAATGAATGTGTGCAAACTGCTTTGGCGGCCGGCCTTATTGTACACACTATTCTATTCTATTGTACTTTGAATGTAAGAGCCTTGAATGACTTTTAAACAACTAGCATTTCAATCCTATACAAATTATAATACCTGTTGTCTTACTAATAATTTGTTTTTAACAATTAAGTTAGAATCATCTCTCAACTGGCTGCCATTAGAGTTAGGGAAGAGTAATGAGGTTAACGTCCACTTTTGATACATTCGCATTCCTCCGTTTCCCTACAATAATAGATTACATTTCGAGGAAGGACGTATTTTTTTAAATGTTTTTCGAATTGTCATCCCGATTTCATTGTTCTCATCCTTCTCCCACCTGTTGACTTAGACTTCGAGCATTTAAAGTTCGCATTCACTCAGCAGCGAATCAGATGGGCAAGCTCAAGATTATGCGGAGGCATTCCTGGGAATGCAAATGCAAAAAGGAATGTGATTCGCCCAGTAATGTAGGTGTTAGGTTCATCTAACGGCACACCAGACTCACCAAGCTCCATAACATTTTTCTGGGCTTGGCATCAACCAGTTAACTTTTACAACATTGTACTCGTCTAGTGGCTCCATTGGCGATTTCACCTGAAGGAAGCCAAGAACCAAGAAGAAGTTAGTCCCCTGTTTCATTTCTTACACTGCAGTATTTACAAAAAATTGAAATGCCATTTAATTGCAGGCCGGACAGTAGTACAAAGCTTTTTGCATACCAAATATTATCCCGTCAGTTTTTCTCTCCGTCTGTCATGTATTGCAATCTTGATGTTATACTTTTGTTTGCTTCCGTTTGCTCGACTGCAGACTGTAAATGCTTTTGCAGTGCAATTTTCTCACATCTTTACTTGTCAGTTATTATGCATGTATTTTTCTTTACCCCAAAATTCATTTACGAATTGTACAGAGCAAAATTGCAAGGCGTTGCAATCGTAACGCAACTGCACGAATTGTAAGCGTAGCGGCATGATTGCTATTTATCTATTTGAAATGTTCGTACAATTTTTCATTCATAATTTTGACAATAGTCTAAGTTGTCCCACATTACTATTCGCGGCTTGCCTGCGGAAACTGGCAAACCGTTTTTGCAAGGGTTTTGTACTACTGAATTGGAATCGGGATGTCAGTTTTTCTATCGTCGTGCCTCGCGTGACCGAACATATATTTTTGCACTGCAAGGGAAGTTGGATACTGCGGCCGCACAGGTTTTGCCAAAACAATTAAATTTTTAGTGCATCATTCCAAAGGGACTTTAAGCCGGGCTTTATTACGGGAGAAAATATTCACTTTGCCAGTAATGGGCGGTCCTTGCAAGTACTTGCTATTGCATTGCTAAGTTTACTGCTACATTGACAAGTTATGTTAATTGGCAATTTGGCATTCACATTTAATTGGTTGGCTAATTCACGCTTGAGCTGCTTCACCTGGGGAATTTTTACAACCGTATCGAAACGCATATCGTATTTTTCCAATGGACCAATATATGGTTTTCTAATTCTTCATTTAATATTTAGTTTTGAAAGGAACTTCGGATTTAATTGCTTGTACATTTTGACATTTTCGATTTAGAATCCACTCATCAGTTTCAAGTGTGTTGTGGTCAAACGCAAAACCCATCATCACTTTCAGTACGAATGTGGGCGTTATGGTTCCACCATTGCCTTGTCCCGATATTATAATCTTTGGGACGACTCTTTCTTTCGATGGGACGAACACATAAGTGTTGTATTTTGGATAGGATACCTCTTTGCTTGAAAGAAATATATTGTTGATTGTGCGTTACATCTAACTTGCTTGACTACACCTTTCCCTCTTCCATACCTTATATGTCATCTCATACTCAAATCTGAAATCTCCTTCATCATGAGATGATGCGCGTTCCAATTTTGCCGTATAAGTCAGGTCATCACTTTCGACCCGGTTTGTGTGGAGGTGTGTATTGTGTCTGGCGATGCGATGTTGGGATCCAATGGTATAAGTTTGCCTCTATTTAAATTGTACTTTGGACAAAGGGGAATCTTAGCGTTGTTAAGTGGATTGGTTTGAGTGGACGAACAGATTGAATATTTACGTAATGTTTTCCTCTGAAGGGTTTATAGCCCGAATGGATTTCATATCCTGCAATCCGAATTACAAGCGTCTTTTGAGGGGTTTAAATCCCAGGGTGTGCCTCAGGAAATTTGGAGATGTTGTCAAATAAGTCAAGCCATTAGCTCTGAGTACAAGGCATTTGTCTGTGGAAGATGAACAGAAACAGGACAACCTGTGTTTCATGGTTTGTTTGGTGAAGGTAAAAGCAAACCTATAAAAATACGAGGGCATTTACAAGGAGGAATATTATCTAACTTGTTGCTCCTTGTTTGAACTGGAGGATAGTGTATTGAATTGAATAGAACTGGAACACTCCCCGGAAGCAGTTAATGACATTTGGATGGCTTATTACGTAGTATGTAGTTTTCCTCTTCTTTTTTATGACCTTTTGCATTCATTTCCCGTTTCCCACACCTCAGGCCCACTGCTTACAAATATGCATATCACATAAAAGTTATTTGGACTACAATAGATATTTTAAAATTATTCTTTTGTTGCGCAGCTTGTAAAAGCTCTTGTAACCAATAGATTTATTCCGGTCTGCGAGAGGTCAGGTTCGGGTTCAGTGGGCAATGAAAATCATTATTAATACGCCGAGGCCGACACCAAGGCACATCAGTTGTGGATCATCTTTTTTAGCAGCAAATCTGACAACCACATAAAAACAAACTAAACATTACATTGAAATGTTTGGAAAATGAAAATCATTAATACGCCGAGGCCGACACCAAGGCACATCAGTTGTGGATCATCTTTTTTAGCAGCAAATCTGACAACCACATAAAAACAAACTAAACATTACATTGAAATGTTTGGAGAACCCTGCTGCTGTCTCATCAAGCATACATCCTGTTGGAATTCAACTATTGTATTGTTTTTGTTTTTTCGGTGCTTTGAAAACACCACAGAAAATCAGATATGCTTTACATGTGCCAAAGGTGAATTAAATCTGCAGGAATTGGTGATAGGCAAATTCAGTAAATACTTTTTTCATCCTATTTCCACTGATTTATTGCTTGTCCGTTTGCCTTACAGTAGCGGGATTTTATAGCAAAATTTCGCTTTCATTTGAACTGGTGTAGTGTACAAAGATAACACGAGCGTGTTGTCGCTGTGCTTGTGCTTAGGGGGGTGCACTAGGTGTGGAAATAGAAAAGTTAATCTTTATGAAGCACGAATAGAAAAAAAATAGATGGGTGTTTCCTCTCATAGAGAGGGAAAGGTAATAAGTGCCAGCAACCTCTAAATCTATTCGTTGAATCTGCACAGAGCCAAAAACACCACAAAATAAGTACATTGGCTGGCATTTGTACTGTACACCATTACTAATACAAAATTGACAAGTCTGTAGTCATTCCTTCCCTCTTGGCGTGTGACTCCACTTTCTCTTCCTATTTCCACCTGCTTTAAAATGTACTGTGAGCAAGACAATCTATTAATGACCAGTACGCCCCATGTTTTAATTTTAATTGGGTTAAGACATATTAGATCAGGTGTAAACGAGAGTTCGCGATCAAAACTTCTCAATAATTATAGCCTTTAGCCTTGGTGTTTTTGTGTCGATTTTTTCCACTTCATTTGGCACAGGCGCTCTCAGACAATGTCTAATGTGTCAGTAATGTTGTGTGGGTTGTGGCGTCGTTGTACGCACTTGGTAATACTCAAACAATGCGAATACACACATGCCCAATTAGGACTTGCTCGTAAATATTTTTTTGCTGTTTGTCATGGCGGTTAGTTTTAGTGGAATTTGAATACCATTTTTGCTTAATGTGGTTTCACTTTGTGACGCGCAATGATAACGGGGGTAGTCAGTCTGTGTGCTTTACCTCGGTGTACGCCTTGTTAAGTTTAATTTTTTGTTATTTTTGTTTTTAATGTAAGTACATACGGTAATGTTCTATATGCATCTCAGTGGGAATTTTGGTAGTTTTGCACAAAATTCACTTATCAAATTAGTAAATGTAGAATTGGCCAATAAAAGTAATAGTCCCATTTATTAAGTCCGCGCAGCCACAGCTGATAAATCAGACTGTAAATTGAGTTGCAAGATTTGGCCAGTTCAACAATTTGTGGTGACTGCCGGTGGTACTAGCCTTGATGTGGTGTGGCAGTGCAACGTGTTTCCCAACCAATAAATTTTAGTGGGTAAAATTAAAATATCAGTCAATGTGCTCCAATTTGTGAGCATTAAGCTATTAGAACCAACTTAAATATCTCCGTTTAAGCTTAACCAACAGACCAATATGTGCACCCACAAAACCACAGATGTGGATGTGACGTGCACTTGCACACATGACTAATTTTACTTGGTGATTAGTCTAAATTTAGAGTGGAAACCTATCCCTTCTACCTCTACTCCCATTCATGTTTCAAAATTGGTAATGTGCCCTCATAAAATGCATTGAGAGAAAAGTTGGAACATGTAATATGATTGACATGTGAACTGAGGTGTAACCCATGCAGGAGGAATTCATGTTTAATCTTTGTAAATTTCAAAAATATAGAAGACGAGACGCCAAATCAATGGCTTTAATTTTTGGATAATTTGGGATCAATGAAGTGAGACTTCATTTAGGTTTAAATGCTGAAAACAGATTAATTCCATGTCTACCGGCAGAAATACATTTCTGGTTATATCACATGCCACAAAGCTTTTCGTCATAATATGTGGGTATAACCACACGCGTGAGAAAATGTTGAATAAATTAGAAATCTATTGCAGCCACACGGCAAGCATTCGTCTACTTAATTTAATTAAGTTAATTACTCAAGTTTCAAGGTTAGGCTTATGGAAGAACCACATCCTTTTGCATGAATCCGTATGAGAAACGTGTATATTTGCACAGCTAATAAGGAATTTTAAAGGCAGATTTACTCGGGTAGGCTTTGGGTTAAATTTCAGTTTCAGTATTATAAATAGGTTAAAATCATTTCGCATTGCTTACTGGAGAGTGGAGAGAATTTAATTTGGCTAGAATGGAATTGTACACTGATATTCCTTGTATAATTTCTTGTATTGACTAACAACTGACCCCATGGAGTATTGCAAGGGCGTGTGAGTAAAATGGAGCATGAAATGAGCAATAATATGACTAATTTTGAACTTGGCTAGCGGAGGCACTGTTGACCTGGATTTTGTTGAAGTGATCGCATGTTGGCAGAAGCTTCTTCAACTTCAACTCGACTATTCTTCAAGCATTTAAACCACACTGAACATGTCTTCATCTAATGTGGCCAGCAGGTAATGAATGCGAGTGTGGCATTGTGAAGATGGTAAAAGGTGCTTGGATGAAAATATTCTAAACTAAAGAAACTATATTAAACAAATGCTTTGCATGCTAAGAAGGCATATAAGCCTGACTCGGAATTGGCATTACATTGTTGTTTCAAAGCATCCTAGGTATTCTCAAAATCTCAGGACTTGATAGTTTATTTCCATTGGGACTGCATTATTGCTGTTGTTAGAACTCCGGTTGAGATTTTTGGTAGAAGGAAAGATCAACGTGGAAAATTGCCAGCAGAAGATTAGTGAGTCTTAAAACAAATACAATTTTTACGCATAGCAAGAGCTTTAATGTGGCGTCTGGTTTCGTTCTTTCGTCTTCTATTCATGATTATGCGAATTGGATTATTAAAGCTTGCCTCAATCTTCACAGAAACAGGATTTTTAGGAAACTGATACTAGGTACTGCAGGGATAAACAAATGATGAACAGTTGTGACGCTGTGGGGTTGACATTCTCAATTTGCATCTCATATTACGCCATATGCAATTTACATGGCACTTGGCACGGACGACCAGGCCAGGGAATAAGGTGATTCTTCATTCTTCTTGTATGGAGTCATCGGTCGTCGCGCATATATCAGCGTGTCTAAGTACAGCAATGGTTCTCTCATATAATTTAACTGAATTAAGATTAAATTAAGCAAGAGCTTTAATGTGGCGTCTGGTTTCGTTCTTTCGTCTTCTATTCATGATTATGCGAATTGGATTATTAAAGCTTGCTTCAATCTTCACAGAAACTGGATTTTTATTAAAATGATACTAGGCAGGGATAAACAAATGATGAACAGTTGTGACGTTGTGGGGTTGACATTCTTAATTTGCATCTCATATTACGCCATATGCAATTTACATGGCACTTGGCACGGACGACCAGGCCAGGGAATAAGGTGATTCTTCTTGTATGGAGTCATCGGTCGTCGCGCATATATCAGCGTGTCTAAGTACAGCAATGGTTCTCTCATATAATTTAACTGAATTAAGATTAAATTATACTAAGAAATGAGAACCACTTTAGACACACTTTTCACATTTTAGCAAGCAATTGCAATTGAAGCAGATCTTGGTTTTTAAAAAAAGTTGGGCGTCAAATTGAAAATTCTATTTGTGTTTTCAATGAGATTGCCCATGTTCGGCTTACTGATCACAAATTTTTATTAACAGTGAGGTAACACAGACACAACTGATTGTATATCGATATTTATATTTTAATAAGTCTTTCTCAAAGGCTCAGCTAATTTGAAGATTTGTAATGCTCAGGTACAGCACAGATAGGTGATAGGCATAGAAGCATCCTCGTGCGTGTCCAATACAAAATAAAATTATTAACCGGGACAATTATTCTGCCGTATGTAACTGCTAGTTCGCTTGCGGCAAGCCGGTTCCCCGATTTCCCGTTACTTTCCTCATTTCAAATCTGCCCGAAACATAAGTAGGGTTCATGAAGTAGTTCACTGCACATAGCACAAGTGCATGTGGACATTTATTTATAGACACACTTCGCAAGATGTTTAAACGGGACCAACTCTTTAGGTCCAAGTCATAGGGCGTCTGGGCATGCAGTCGTTGAAAGAAATATTTGAACATATAAAAATCATTGTATGATGCACTAAGCAGACACCTTTAATGCAAAAAAAAATCAATTAAATTCCCACTTAGAAATAAGGGCGGAATTTTGTTTCAATTCGGGGATCTGGATCAAGTCAAACCCCAATGCAGGGATCGGGGAATGAGGTGTCTGGCTTCGAGACCGGAAATTTTTAAGGGTTTTTGGCCATGATCCCATTGATTGTAAGAGTCTTGTCATTTTCCTTCGGAGTGTGAATGTACTCCAACTATGCGTTGGTAGAACCTAATAATATCCTTACGCGTTCATCCGGATTCGTCTTTTTTTTTCAAACCCCGACAGCCAGAATATCTTTTCCTTCCTTAACCGCCTTCAGTAGAAAAATTTGAATTGAAAGAGAGAACAGTCGGTCGGAGGGGGATGAGGATGTGTATTTCTGAACTCATACAAGTTTTTGGCCTAGACTCCACATGTATGCACTTGACGTCCAACTTTTTGTATGTATGTGAACTATTCCCTTTGCAGCTTCAGCTTTAGATTGCATCTGTTGAATGTGGGTTTGGTTTAACTGTAGCTGTTGGGTTTCCTCCTTTGAGTTTTGAGAATAGAAAATGAAAAGTTGTTTCTCGCTTCCAATCTGGTCCGGTGCGGTGGGATGATGGGATATAATGGGTGCCTGACTTGGACGAGTGAGTACCTTAATTCATCAATTCACATCTTACCCGCCTCGGTGTCTGCTTGGGCTTCTTGACTTTCGGTAAATTGACCGAATGAAGCAGGAAGCGAGGCTTTCTTGTAGAAGTTTGTGGGATTCAATTTGAGGAGATTACAATGAAGGGAATAGCAAGGATGAGATATGAAGTGTACCTATTAATGTTGGATAATGGTCATAGTTGTATGTGGAGGAAGGACACAAAATTTGAGTGGATTTTATGATTTACTACGGAGTTATGCTATCTGCTCAGGACGGACTCTTGTTCTACTTCTTGTTTATATTTAGGGCTGGGTTAGGTCCGTAAATGAACATCTGCTTCACTATTTCATGAAATTTACTATTAGAAATTTTGCGACCCCCGCACGGCCTTTGATACAATACCAATCACGCTTAAATCAATAATGATATTAGGAAACTTCACCCAAACCCACACTTTATCTGCAGATCCTATTTCAATCTAAAAATTAACAATGTATTTTTTTTCATGTTTTTACAGATCTTACAAAATCTTGGGAAAGTCGATCGAACTGCGGATGAAATTTTTGACGAGCATGTGAGTAACTTCAGCAAACAGCAATGCGCTGCCAGCCGACTTCAAAAGGAGTTAAACAATTACATTCGATGTATTCGAGGTGAGTAGCCGCAAATGTCTGAAATGAAGTTGTGTTTAATCTAGAGTCTATAGTTACCAACCGCTTTTGCGTGCAGTGCTTTAGCTTACGGGTGTGCGCCAGTGCCTGTATGTTGTTTGTAAATTGAACCGGATTTCATTCAATCTACTTTTGCTGGCCAGCGTGCTTACTTTAACACTGCACTCTTGAATAAATATTTTTTGTTATTTGAAAGAGAAGAAGATTTTGTCACTACAGTGCAGCTGGTTGAAGGAGTTATTTATTTTTTGAGCTATTCAAAGAGTTGTTGAATTTGAGTTCTTTGTTCTTTTTTGTATGCGTAATACGATTCATGTCTGGTCAGATTGTTTACGAATTGCTTGTGTTTGGTGCTAGCAAAAGTCACCTCGATTTCATGCTGGACTGGTTATGCTTAAATTTGTAAATATTATTCCTTAGAAATGTTAAGGTTGTCTGCCTTGTCTTCCTCAATCTCCATTTAGTTGAGGTGGAAAACTTAGAGTTGTGGTTAACTGATGACGAGTGTGTGGTTTATTTGCAACAGCTTTTCGTTTTGAAATGATCACTTGTTTCGCTTCATTAGGAATTTACATTAAGAGACACCGGAAACTGAGTTATGTTCTCAAACTTTTCTTTCATATAAGCTAGTATGGTTGTGTGTTGTGTGCATGTATAAAGTGGGCTACACTTTTCTATCTCACTTTTTATAATTTTGACGAGCAGAATTGAAGTATTAGTGTGGCGTATTTCCATTTTCAATTTGTAACAAATGGACACATTCATAGGTAAAATTATTAATATACTGGTTGGAGGGATTTGGTTTCGAGAGACTTGTTTGATGTTGGAGTGAATGACCGATTGCAAATTGAGTGGAATTGGTTTATTATGCTAGCACCATATAGACCTTTGAGGTGGAAATTAATAAAATTCGTTTGTGTCGTGTAGGTGTAAAGCTTTCGGTTATACAATGAATGAAAATGTGTATACTATGTTTCTTATTATAGTTTGCAAAGTATGTTTCCTATGATTTGTCAGAATTTTGATCAATTTTGTGGCATTCCGAACCATTTGCAAAATCCAAGCACTTATATTGCCTGTATTATTCATATTTGTGTATAGTAGCAAAAAAGGTATTGAGAGTATTGACTGAAGATTGAACGGGGAGGTGTGATTGTGTCAGTCATTAAATTCGTGTTGAAGACCCGTCAATCAATACCGTTAGTTTTGCATAGTACATTGTTTTCCTTTTGAATTGGATTAATAAAATTCGTTTGTGTCGTGTAGGTGTAAAGCTTTCGGTTATACAATGAATGAAAATGTGTATACTATGTTTCTTATTATAGTTTGCAGAGTATGTTTCCTATGATTTGTCAGCATTTTGATCAATTTTGTGGCATTCCGAACCATTTGCAAAATCCAAGCACTTATATTGCCTGTATTATTTGTGTATAGCAGCAAAAAAGGTATTGAGAGTATTGACTGTAGATTGAACGGGGAGGTGTGATTGTGTCAGTCATTAAATTCGTGTTGAAGACCCGTCAATCAATACCGTTAGTTTTGCATAGTACATTGTTTTCCTTTTGAATTGGCGTGAGAAGGTGCCGAACCCATGGAACCCTTAATCGTTCACTCATAGTTACATTTCCCGATGAACGCCAATGCAGCATTATTAATTCGAACAAGTCGGCAAGGGCTGCAAGTTGCTGTATTGGTGTAGTGTGTGATGAGATTCTTGAGTTCAGCGATCAAGGCGTGACTGGGTTGGTTAAAATATATTTTATGTAGGATTCATTGCATAGCTTTATGCTATGCAGCAATCCTAAGTTCAGTCAGCCTTTGATTCTGCAAAGTAAATTGGTGGTCAGGCCAGATAGACTGACGATTGATTGTTTGCTGCGCTTTGTGTGATTTTGCACATTGACTTCCAATTTTAATTTTCAAGACCCCGATCATATCAAAATATAAATATTTCGCGTTTTTGAATTTCAGCATGTTCAACTGCCAATCATGCCCTCCTGGAGGCAGTGAGTGAGATCTACGAACCAGAATGGGGTGGCAAGGAATTGTTGACTGTCAACTCTCAGTCATCGGAAATGCTGTGGAACGACTTTGCTCACAGACTGGCTGAACAAGTTCTCATACCGCTCAATACGTACCAGGTGGGTTGATGATGATGCGAAGGTGGAATCAAACATACGCAATACACATACAAAACATGGGATATGGGAGCCATGAACTTTTGGAGTTTTTTTGAGTAACCTGGTTATCGGTAGACCTTACTTGTTTCTGGCCCTAAGAAAACCCAGACAAGAACATGTAGGTTGATTTTAAGGAAACTTTAGGCTAAAGGGGAAGTTAAAGGTGAGGATGAGGAATTTGACAACATTTCTTGACCGACTTTACTTGATTTAGGTTTTTCAGCCAATCCTATGTATGATTTGTAGGTCAAACCCAATTTGTGTTGCAAATTTTGAAGGCATTTTATGGCATGGTATTCCTTTTAAAACGTGTTTTATTGGTCTACGTATTTTGAATTCTAGCAATAGTTTTGCGCTTGTGGTTTCATTTGCATTCCAATCTTTGGCAGACGTGACGTCAAACCACATGCTTGTGCTTATGGCATTCATTTTCAAACGTAATAGCCAAACCAAGTACGATAGGATGTTTTTTGATTCCATCACCATATTATGCTGTTTTGAGCTTCTTTCTTTTGGAGTTTAATCTTGAAAGTCATTAGTCAAGTCAAAATCACCCGAACCTTAATCGTAGGAAACATAAGTACCACAGCTCCAGAGGCAGACAGCCAAAGTAATGTGTGGGCTTTACCATAAACATTTGGTCAAATGATGATGGCGACGGCACTACTTTGTAATTCAAATTTGCAGGATTAGTTGTGAGGCTGTATACGCGTTTGTGTAATTTATACATACACACCGCGCACATCTTAGCAGCAGATTGTGGCCCAAGTTAGCAAATGATGTAAAAGAACTATTGGTCAAAGCTCAGGTCGGGAGTTCTAAACTCGTTTAGCCAATAATAGCAATAACAATTAGCCATCACATCACAAAAGAGAAAATGTTAAAGCAATTTTTACTTCGAAGGAGTTTTACATTTATTGAGCAAGCTTCTACCATTTTTCTGTTTTCGTCCTGAACAGGCAAAGCAAAATTGAATGGCATTTGAGGATTTTTTATAGAGGCTACGCGTACGCCGCACTACAATGTGGGAGCGTAATCGTACTCCCACTTCCTTCGGCATTTCTAAAGTAGTTAGCCTTCATATTTTGTAAATCGATGTGTGAAGTTCGAATGACCTGGGAGGTGCCTCACGCATGAATGCTTTGAAAACCTCTTCTCACCCATTCGTACTTCCGAGAGCGGGAAAGTCACCTAGTGGTTCTCGACCTTTTCTGGTTTATTACTAGTAAAACTGGAGTTTGCGAGTTTGTATGATTCTGGTAGTTATGGGAGGAAGTAACTTGGACGTTTCGTTCAACCGATGATTTAAGCAAGGCGTTCATCAAAACTGCGTTAGTGTTGAGTTTGACGGAGAATAATTTGAAAAATGATACACTTCACAGTTCAGAGTTTTTTTCCGTGATACATGATCTCGGAGTTTTTTCTTTTCTATGGATTGCATTAAAATCATATTATAGTTGCTATGCCCTTTGCGTCCCACCCCAATGTGTGTAGTGCGCACACCATAAACTAAAGCTAACTACATTACATTACGCTAAGGCTAAACATAGGTTGTATTAGTACTACTAGTGCTATCCTATCTAAAATCCATGTGGTTGTTATGTCTAGGGTCAATTCCCAGAGATGCGCAAGAAGATTGAGAAGAGAGGACGAAAGCTGGTGGACTTTGGTAAAGAGAATGATTTTGTGAAATTATAGCAATTGTAAAGAGTAGTAATTCAGAAATGGTTGAGGCGGCCATGTCCAGTTTGTCAAATGTAGTGGAAATTCCCCATCTCCCTCCCCTCGACGCAGGGATAGGGAATATTTACGAAAACCAGCACAAATGCATGATTTTTCAGCCCACAAGAAATGCGAATGGGCTAGCTAGCTGGTTTAGGCTACGGTACTAACGGCAAGTACAAATTGTCTGTCAACATGGCGTCTTTTTTATTTCTGAATTTGGTTTCTTTACTCCAAGTGAAGCGGCCACATCATTTGTAGGCATATTGGAACAATCTAAAATATGTAAATAAAATACTCTGATTTTGAATTTAGACGGGGAGCGTCATGCACTTCAAGCACTACAATCAAACCCACGAAGAGCGGAAGCAAAGTTAGCAAGACAGAGGGAGAATCTGGAGGCAGCTAAACGTACTTATGAAGTAAATCTAATTCTCTTTATTTGAAAGATTCAATTACATGCTTGATTTCATTTGAGTGTAGAAAGGAAAGGAAGAAATGTCTACTTAACGATTTTATTCTCATTTGTTTTATTCATGCTCACGTCAATCGGGATTGTTGGCTCTGAAATGCTCCCATTTAAACGATTTATAACAAGCAATGCGTTTTTTACTTTAAGCGATAATTGCAAACAATATTATATTTTTAGCTCTTGTATAAATCCATTATAATCCTCATCTTGGACGTTTTTATGTGGGACAATACTAACTAGAAGGAGCTATTCCAGTTTTCGCTTGCTGTATAAATAAAGAAAAGTGGAACAGTGAGATTGCACTTAGGTACTAATTAGTTTTTGTATTTTTAATTTAATTTGCAGGTATTAAATTTAGAATTGCATGAGGAACTTCCAGCTCTGTACGGATCACGCATAGTGTTTCTTGTCAGTGCTATGAGTACACT
>JAAXYW010000254.1:0-47194 GCA_036851895.1 Orthonychiurus folsomi
CGGGTTTTCATTTCGCAGACGTAATATTTTGCACAGCACCATTCTAGACCATGGTCTTCCTCCCCATAATGGTCTCCACCGATTCCGTGCTGCGTATGTCGCGGGACTCCATTGTTGGCATATTAAATTTACTGTCGCCAGTCTTTCGGAATCAGATAACACATAAGTAGGTGCATCTGCATTAGTCCGTTCGCTACACAGTTAGGGCATCAAAGCACAGGGCTTAGCACCACATCACCACGGCGGCTGGCTTAGGGTACGGTTTGAAAACTGTTATTGTGCCAAATAAATAAACACTAACAATAATTCAAAGCAATGACTCCACAATTAGTAGCATTTAATACTCATAACTGCTGAATAACAATGCTGCACCTGCACCAAAGATGGATCCGAGGGCAAGAAAGCCAAATCGGAACTTAGCGCCGCTCAAAAGAGACTCCGGCATAGTCGTCGTAGTCAAAGCTCTCATATTTCCCAGCATCCCAGTACCTCCCTTCGTCCTCCATCTTGGACCAGCCAAATAAACATGTATAAAAATAAAAATTTGTGGTAATTATGCAATTGTAAATAGAGAATTACGTACGTAATTCGACTCTGGTGGAGCTAGGCGCATCCGATTCCTGAACAATCCTGATGACCTTGAGGGTGCGCCAGCATTCTCCTCTTGGGTTACGTCGTAGTAATGTTGAGTCAATTGTGAGGGTGGGATTGGGTGACCCCAGCCAGGGACGTACTCCAGGACGTAGCGATTGAATAGGAACGGCATATTTATGATATTTTGGTGGGTTGGCGGGAAGAGTTCGGGCTGCACGGACTTTGTGGGTGGCTGAAGTAAAGCATTTAATTAGCCTTGCTAATTAGTAAATCAATTAACAATTGGAATTCGACACACCTGTAGACAGCGCGATGGGTTTTGGATGGATCGCGGCTGGACTGCATGGGACAGCAATGTTGATGAATACTGGGTCATTTGAGCGCCCCTCAATTCCTGATGAAGTCTGCATTTAATATGTAGTGCACGTAAGAATACATTAACTTGTATGTATGTGAATGAGAAAACATACATGCCAGGACCCGTTGCGACGGAATTAGATACACCGGAACCTGATTTTAGATCTAGTGAAGGTGATGTCGTCTCTCTAGGAATGCTGAAGATTTCGCCAGTCTCAACGCCAAGACGCCATTCCATGAGACCAAAGTCCTCAAAGTTCTGTGGACTGTCAGAGGATTTAGTAGTGGTTGACATGGCGCAATAATAATTTCTGGTCCAATTTATGAAGCTTCAATACACAACAGTGAATGCGGATTCGTGCTTTGCGGGCAGCACGCACAGGGTTAAAATGCAAGGCAAATTGCAATTGCTGCATGGATTCCCAACAATACAACGCCCCGAGACGGCGCTGGCATTTGGATCGGTGGGTTAGGATTATGCATTTACATGAAAGTTTCGATTAATAACACATTTTTGGATATAAATTCTCAGAAATTGGTTGTGTTGTGAAGTCGACAAATACTAAACACCATCGCTATGAAGCAACATTATGCGCGCATGCAATCGAAATGTCGTACATTATTAATCTTCATTGAACAAATGTAAGGCAACAATGCCAGAATGCCTTGAGATGTCGAATATTGACAAGAGGTATGAAAAACCTGGCAACGCTCTTCTTGAGACGAAGCCAAGTTTGTCGTTTACGCATCTTACATTGGGTTTGGCGGGATTTTGGATTTGGCAAATTTTGACATAAAACTGCCGATTGGCACGGTCAGAATGAGCTATTACACGTTAAAATTGGTTAAGCAGAACTGAAAATATCAATTTCCAAAACAAAAATGTACCCTGTACACAAATATGTGCAATCTAAAAAGAAAGCGCATTTTACGTGGCACAGAGCTGAAGTAACATCCCAATGGCATGATGACATAGGTTTGTGCTCTTTGACGTCCAATATATAAGATAAGCTCAATTTTTATTACAAATTTTGGTGACAGGTAGCTTCCCCCTAGCAGGATATAAATCAGATTAAACGTTATCACATGAGAATTGTAAGTAGGTGCGGTCGGAAAGTGAGTGTCCTCAAACGTAAAAACGAACATTTAGTTTCAACCAATTTTTATTGAAAACTCTTCTGGTGCCAAATGAACACTAACAATAATTCAAAACAATGACTCCACAATTATTAATGTTTAACAAACAATCCAATTCACTGCTCCTCTTCCTCCGGAAGAATTCCTAGCCTAATCGCGAGGTCCTTGAATGCATTGATGACTTGTTCTTGGACCAAATTAAAACTCATGGCGAGGAGTGCGATTCCAAAGAGGAGGTACAGAGAGCAAAATGCAATCCCTTTTACCTAAAATCAAAAATACGTGGGATTTCAAGAGCAAATCAGGCAAAAAAAAAGTACTAAATATACAATTCCAACTTCCAAGATGTAATTATTTTGAAAATTTACCTCATTGTCAGTTTTAAATTTCTGAGCGGGAACAAAGTCCCCAAAGCCAATGGTAGTGAGTGTAATGAAGCAGAAGTAAATGGAGTCCAGGAGCTCCCAGCCTTCCCAACTGCTGAATAGAAATGCTCCACCAATGATGTAGCCGAGGACAAGGAAGGAGCACAGCCAAATCGGAACTTGGCGCCGTTCATGTGGGACTCCGTCATAGTCGTCGTAGTCATAATCCTCCTCTTTCTCATCATCCCAGTACTCCCCTTCGTCCTCCATCTTGGATCAGTCAAATGAACATATGTGAAAATTAAAATTATAGCAATCACACTACTATATGTGTTAATTAGGCAATTGCAAATACAGATTTACGTACATAATTTGACTCCGGTGGAGCGGAGCGCATCCGGTTCCTGGACAATCGGGATGACCTTGAGGGTGCAACATCCTCCTCTTCGATGGTGTCATCGTAGTGTTGAGCCATTTGTGAGGATTGGGTTGGGTGACCGCGGCCAGGGACGTCCTCCGCGTAGCGATTGAATAGGACCGGCATATTTTTGATATTTTGGTGGGTTGGGGGGAGGAGTTCTGGTTCCGCGGATTTTGTGGATCGCTGAAGTAAAGCATTTAATTAATTAGCCTTACTAATTACGATTTGATTAATAATTAGATTTGGACACACCTGTGGACAGCGGGATGGATGTTGGATGGATCGTGGCTGAGTTGTGCGAGGCAACGTTGAGGAGTGCTGGGTTCGTATGCCCCTTGGTTCCCGATAAAGTCTGAATTTAAAATGTAGTAATATGTAGTGTAGGTTAGAAGGTATTAATTTGTTTGTAAATAAGTATGCATACAGGCCAGGATCGGATGCGACGGAAGTGACGGAATCGGATACGGCGGAGTCTGCGGATCGTTGAGACGCCCTCGTGTTTCGCTTGATGGATTTTGACTTCATCCGAATGCTCCTGGGCAGGAAAACAAAAACAAAGGAATCTGGATTATGCACCGTGGAATACGGGTATGTGTTGAAAAGGGGTGATGGAGTTTGTGGGATGGGAGCAATAGTCCATGTCATGCTCAAACAGGTAAAAATACAAAACACATGTGTCTGTCCTCCTGGGCTTGGCATAATCCTCCGGAAATGTAAACAAATCTGAGGCTGAGGAAATTATCCGGATAGTTGGCACTTACCCGGATGTTCTTGACGGTGGTCCACGTACACTTCGGTTTCGACTTCGCATTGACATCCCTCGCTTCGGACGAGGGTTCCTCGTGCAAATGAAACAACACACCTGTGTTGGGAAACATGTGATTAAAAGCAAAGGCATATCAAGTGTGCGTGTGTAGTTTAATTAATTGGGTCACCTTCCAGTACAGAAATCTAAATGCATTCGCCATGAAATCCCCGATATGAGACCAGCAAACGACCATTAGCGGAATCCCGATTATGGCATAAAATATCGTCACCACTTTCCCCCAAACTAATCACAAAAAATACACTGATAATAAATCCAATTAGTTTGAAACAAATCCGTACAGTACCTGTTTTGGGGGCAATGTGTCCATAGCCTATTCAGGGACATACAAAAAACATTAAAATCATAGTAATAACTGGCATAATTGTACGTGTACGAATGTATTTAACTCACCAATGGTAGTAATTACGATGATGGAATAGAAGAGGGATCCCAAATACGTCCAATTCCGCACCACTTGATCCTCCTTCCCATCCCAACCTTTGTCCTTGATTGCGGACAATAATTCATCCTCGAATGTCTGATGCACAGAAATAATAAATATGCATTCAAAATAGTATTTAACGGTACATTTTTTGCTAGTCATTACAATAAGGCTTAGGAATTTGACCTATTCTACTCATACCTTCAGTATTTGTATGGCATTCTGTGACCACTCTTCATCCCTGATGACATCCAGACCCTCTGTCATTTTCCACAAATCCTCGGATACATTCCCTCGAATCCAAGTCATGTTTTTCTTCACCTGCAAACACAGTCCAATGCACATGAATCCAAATTCTTTATGTCATTATTATATTCCAAGACATTTATGTGACAAAAGTAGAATAAATGTTTTTTTTTTAAATCCGATCTTACATCCAATTCATTTCCGGACTCGAGGACCTCAAAAATTGCAGCTCCGGCGACACAGTAGAGGACGACGAGGGTGAGGAGTCCGACATGGGAAAGTGTGAAAGTTGTCACCTGTTTGCAGCCACTGACACAGATCTCACATTTGGTCCTTTCCCCGCCCTCCTCTTCCTCCATCCCCCCTAAATCTCCGACCTCACCTCCCCTCAACCCTCAACCCCAAAACAACTAACATTGATTCCAATCAAAACCACCCTTCAAAAATCCTAAATCCTAGGCCTGACTGGACTCAGTGTGGATCGCGACGGATGACGCGGAAGGAATGGCAAAATCCACAAGAGGAAAATCCGGCGACGACGGGTTTGTTGTAAGTTCAAATAATAGGGAGGCAGGGAGGCATGTGCTTGGTTGAGGAGCTAAAAATACCTTGGGATTGGGGTAGACTAAGAATAGATGTGTCACACACTCTGGGAACAAGGCAATGGGAGTCCTCGATTTTTAGCGATGAGTCTGGAGGAACGCGACACTCTCCTTCCCTGTAATACCCGCTCCCGGTTTAATCATCCCAACCCGCATCTGCATCCGCAGCCATAATGAATCCTTGGCTATTTTCTTTTTCTTACTCCTTATGACTGACATCCACACAATGGATTCCCAAACAAAAATAAATCAGTCCATAACATATTCAACAATTCTTTCCACTGTACTAACTTAAGTGCATTTGAGTACAAGTACTTGGAAGCGGTTTTGCAAAATCTGCATATATATTTATATATGTATAATATGTGTATTCTTCGATGGCGCCGGACGTCATGGATTGTGGATTTTGGCCCGTGTGTGCGCAACGGAGAGCAATGGAATGCGAACAGAACATTAATCAAGAAATTAGCGGGCTAATTATTAATTGTTTTTGCAGCTGGGTTTTGCCTGTCGGGAGACTAATTAGCGCGTGGAGAGACGGATGACAAGACAAACGGAATTATCTTCGGGGATCTTTGTCCTTCGTCATGCACTCCATGTTATTCCTTTGTGGATTTGATTCCTGGCCTGGGACCGGAATAAATCACACATCACGTACCTTGTGTACTCTACGAGTACGGAACGTAACACACGGAAACGCGGAAATTGGCAATTGCTGTGCAGTCCAAGTGCATGTGGTATGTAAGTAGTAAGTATGTATCTGAGATCCAGACATCAAAATGAGCGGGATTTCCCAATCGTACTATCCAAAAATTGCACATTTTTGTTTTTCTGCAGATGGACTGATTTAGAATCTACTGCATTTTGAAGTATCGTATTTTATGATGAGCAATGAGCATGGCAGTGTGAGATAAGCACTGTTCGTACATGTACTTACTTGCATTTGAAAATAAAACCAATATACTCCGCCCCCCTCGGCCTCCAAATAAGGCTTTGTGATTTAAGAGATTTTTAAAAGAAAAAAAGTTTATTATCCTAAGCCTCAACTCTGTGCGGCCGGTGCGGTGCGGGTGCATTTTGGGTGAGTTAATTGTGTGTGGCTTTGGCATGGCATGGCACTTGGGAACCACTACTCGGAATACAATACTCTACACCGCACCGCTACCCGCTCATCCACATTTCCCAGGTTTTATGACCGGCACCGAAATCTGGCAAACACCACATGGATTGGCAGTGCCGAAAAACACTCAAATCCGATATGCTACCCTCATTAAATTGCAAAAGTGGATTTTACCACCCTCCTCGAAGCTACTTTAAATCTAAAATTGGCAAATATGTGGACATTTTACGATCTGGGGTGGTATTACATGCACCACATCTGTGTGCAATTTTTTTAAGTGAAATTCGTCTCACGAATGCACGTTATTGCCATTCACATGTATGGGCGAAACAGCACAAAAATAGCCAGCGTTTAAATTTGGAGAATTATTTATTCAAAAATGACTGAACTGTAATACTGGATTCAAATGAGTTAATTGTAGTTAGTTATAATTGGCACGTGACATCGCGTCGACCTCGCCTCGTATTGTACATTCTACGGCAGTCGTGGTTTTCTGGATTGAGTAAATAGCACAGGTTGAGACTGCGCATGCGTCTCGTGAGAATTTACCCAATCCTTATCTTTCCCGCCAATGGCGACCCTATCATAATTTGCACTGGAATCTCCGGTCCTCGTTGAGTGAACGGGTTTTCTTCGGAGTTGCTCGGAGGAATCTTCATCATTTTGAATTTCCTGGATTTTCACCTGAGTCAATGGTTTTTCATTATCTTGGGGAAAATCTCCACTTTCTTCTGAATTCTCCTCCGGGCCTCCGGTGAGTAAATTAAGAAAGGAAAATAAATTTACAAATTTCCCTCCGTGGTTGTCACTATCTGACGTCGATGGCCTTTGAACGACGGGGATTGGCGGTTTTGAGATTGGGGGAGAATGGGAATGGAAATATTCCAAAGTGGCAGGCGGACCGCGGTTGGGTTTAATAAGATTTTGGAAAAAAAGTTTGAGGAATGGATTTGGGGGCGGGGTGGGAATTTGCGGGATCCTCACCGCCGTCGCTGCTGTGTCGTCCGCGGTAATTGAATTCCATTCCGGTTTTTGCTCATCCGGCGCCGTCGTTTTTTCCAACGGCACGATTTCCGCATCCGCAATGTCCTCCTTGGAATTTGTACCATTTCCGGGCCCGTGATCCTCCCTGTTTTGAATGTCATTCAAATTAACGACATCACTCACTTTGGCAGGCGCAGGCGTAGAGGTAGACTTCGTCGCAGGTGCGATTGTCGTCATCAATTTTACGTGTTGGCCGTCGCCCCGAGGAAAACCGCCCGGTTTCTCTGCCCTCAGTGCCCTCCGAAGCGCGTCACTCAAATTTTCTAAAGCAGCGGACAATTTTAAAATGGATTCCGATTGAGTTACACAAATGGCGTTGGAATTTGCAGCGTCTGACTGTGATTTGACGACGGTGGCGGCTTTGGCGGCTTTTGATTCACAACGCTGGGTCTGATCATTAAAATCCTCCTTGTCGGAACATGTGTGAGGGTGAATGAGCCACATGTCCGCCTTGGAAATGTATTGGCAAATAAAATATTTGTGGGAGGAGTCTGGGTCCGGATGTGCCAACTTCCGTCCGTCCGTGCACAATGGATGAGACTGAGTTCGGCTCGGCGGGATTTGTTTGTACAAATGTGTCTTTGATGAAGCCGCGGACGCGGAGGCGAATAGCTGCAAAAAACGGAAACGACAAAAATAAAAAAAATGCACTCTTTAAAAAATATCTGGCAAAAAATTGATTTAAAAACAATTATGAATTTGATTCGAATGTCAATAAATGTACTGCAAGTGTTTTTATGTTAATTAAAATGACTCTTTCTCACAAGGGCTAATTGCGTTAGGGTGAGTAGCTCCATGGGGTAATCTGATAATAATTCCTGGTCTGATTGGATGCCTTTCGTCGTGTCTTGGGTCCGGAATTGAACTGAAAGATGAAGGGGGGTGAGAAACTCATCTTGAGAATTTACTTTAAGGAAAGTCCGCGGTGGCCGCGGCGGAGTGCAACAAATAAAGAATGTATCTGTAACCTGTGGTATTTTCCCACCACCATACCACCACCACCAGGGATGAATCTGCCTTGGACTTCCTTTATTATTGCAGCGCACAAGATGAAACATCTTCCGGTATGTTGACTTGACGTTGACGTCTTAATCCTTCCTCCAATACAAATCCAATGCAGGGCTAAATGTGGACGGGGGTCACTACCCCTACCCCACCGTACCGTCCTCTGCTAATAATACAATCCAAAATCTGTGGTTGGATTTTATCCACTTATTTAACTAATTGTTTAACACTTGGATGAATTACGCTTGTCGTGCGTACAACGCAGCGGGCCAAGAATCAGTTAACCCGTTAGGATTTGAATATTCGCGGTGAAATTTACATTGCGCTGCTGGGCTGGGTGTGAATTATGATATCCGTAATTTACAATTCACACTTCATAAGTATTAAAAAGTATTTTAGGATTTTATTGACGAGTCGTATTTATCCAGCATCCGCGCCGCCGCGCAGAGGACAATCAACCTTTAACATTGTGTTTATTATTTTTATCTTTGTCTGAGCAAAGTACACAAAAGCAAATGCACCGCCGATGCATGCCGATGCCTTGGGTTGAATAGGACTTCCGGGAATCCCCTACCAATGCCATGCGGCGTGGAGATTAATTAATCGGATGAATCAATCAGTTGGATGAATCAATGGCTATTACAGTTAAAAGGGGAAAAGTGTCTCCGCCGTCGTGCCGTGCCGTGCGCTGCGTGAGTGAGACACAATCTCACGACTACGACGTGACGGCGGCGCGACTTAATTGTCCAAGTTTATTTTAAATTCCCTTTCAATCTTAAGTATTTCCGTCCAGAAAAAGTTAGCCCATTTAAATCCGACACAGCCAACACTAATTTAATTAAATGGTTCCTCCCTTAGTTTACTCACTTATAATTCCAGGTTATATTCATAAAATTAAGGACAGCAACCGGGAACTAATTCCTAGTAAAAGAGAACAGTTAGGCTTTTACGACAAAAAAAAATGTAATGGTTTACAGAACGCAACACAATGCGTCCATTGAAATGATGTGTGCAAATAACCAAATTCCAATTTCATTTAAAACAATAGCCGGAAAAGATGCCAAATGCTTATTTGAGCCTTTGGGGGCACTTAAATATGGGGTCACTGACCATTTTGCAAACTTTGAACAGTTTGTAGTTGTAAATAGTTAGTAGCAAATAAAACATCCGTCCCATGCCACTCCAACTCCCGCCGGAAAGTCTTAAACTTTTACACATCCATTTAACATTACAACCAAACGTGGTTGCAATCTTGCAATTAAAAAGTAGGCGTACAAGAACATTAATCATTGAGCATTCAAAGTGTATAGGTTAATAAATGTACGTACATGCATAAATGGTGCAATAATACTCGAACGCGAACCCGGCGTGTTGCATACCATATATACTGCACTAATACACTGCAAATGTAATGCAAAAAATCCGTTTGATTCCAGCATGGAACAGCATAGCACCAGCAGCAGCCCAGTCCTTTACACTTTGGAAGTGCAACAAAAGAAAACAGGTGGTATAACATAGCATTTGCACTCGTCTTCCCTTAACTCTTTCAGTTAGCAAAAGCCAACAGCGCAGCGCCTGGGCTGAGCTCTGTCCGCCAATTTATTCCGTAGTTTGATCAATCCAATTCCGATTTAATTCGAAACACGCACGCGGTCAGTCGACGGAAAGAATCACATTCCAATACTCTGAAGTCCAGGTGAGATTTTCATTAATTTGCTAAGAACAACTTAACATTTTTATATTTGGCATATTACATTTATTTACGTACGGCGAAAAGCGCTGCGCTGCTGCTAAGGATGGGCTGCTGCCTTGCCTGCCATATATCCATACAGCCGTGCAAGGCGCAGACGGGTTTTACAAAATGAGTGGAAAAAAATATCACCGAAGGCTATTGCCATTGCCATATTCCCATTGCAAATGCATTCGCGCTTTTCCATTAAATAGAGTGCATGGCGTTTATGGTGTGTCTTGAGTAAACTCAAATTTTACAGAATTCAAGAAGAGAAATCAAGCGCTTGTATAATGTCGTGGTTGTTTGTACACAAGTACATTTGGAAAATTGGAAACCCTTTATTGTTGTTACAAGGAATTAACATGTTGAATGTAATTATAGAATCCAAACATTTTAGAAATTAGAAACCACCGCGTTGTAATCCAATGTAGAAGAAAATTACCTTGCAGAAACAGTTTGTGGATTTCTGTAAATTATAAACTAGATTGTATTTCCGTTTCCCTAGCATAACATTGCAGTTTACAGCGGGTTAGTTTGCAAATAACATTAATTTTGATGTTGCTCATGCATTACATGTTACGAATCTTGTGTTGCCTCTTGAAGCAATATTCGCAATACTTTGCTTTAACAAAGTACAACATTTAGCAAACCAGCTGTAGGCTCTACTATTATTTTTAATTTTGGTCTGATTTGCAGAAATCTCTCGCCGCAAGATGGCGAAACCAGTGCTGCTATTAAGAATGATCCTTGGTTTGGGCCTCCTTGGCGGGATTGGATGCCTAGAACTGGGTGACTCCTGTGACTCCTCCCGCTACCCTTCCAGCAGCAACCCCTTGGAGTACGACTCCTACACCAAATGTGACCCGCGCCAAGGGCTGTACTGTGAACATCAAACTTCCCGCTGTGACTGCTACGTCGTGGACTCGGAATACATTGACGACACTTGTCGCGGGAAAATCGGTTTCCCCTGTAAAGCCTCACCTACATTCACAATTGCTTGTGGAGAAAATGCATACTGTGAGGAGCAGACGGGCTTTTGTCGCTGTGAAGAAGACTACATGGCCTTGCCCACTGATAAATTTAATTGCAGCTCCGCCAAATCATTCAAATCATCAATGTTGTCCACATTCCTGACTGCACTCCTTGCCCTATCCATGATGACAGTCTTACTTTGCCAGTCGAACAACTAAGAAGATATTTGAATTTGAGGTCTTCCGTTTAATAGCGTTTGTTGAAATATTCCAATCCCCTGCCTCTTGTAACCCAGAGTACAAAGACCCTGAACTTGACATAAAGGGAACCAACGGATTCCGTCCCAAATGAGTATCCTCATTCTTCCATGTAATTTATCTACATATTTTTAAATAAACACGTCACATTTTACGAGTTTTTGGTCTGTTGGTGCAGTGGGAGTGCTGTGCTAGTGCTTTGGATTTCATTGATTCAGGTATTCCATTTTCCATTAGCTAACTGCTGCGGGGTAAGAAATGGACAGGCTCATGAACCCTAATTGCTATGCTACGTATTTTAAGTCGACATTCACATCATTTGGTATGCACAGCCCTAATAGGACAAGGAAATGGATTATGTGGGACAAAATTGCAATGCTATTGCTAGTGTGTCAGTAGATGAACGAACATTAGCAGCTAAAATTCTGAAAGCATATAGTCTCGTTGGGTGCCCAATGTCTGTTCAGTTTTGAATACGTTGCAGGCTGAAGATAAGTCCAGAAGTTTGAATCTAACTTATTCAGCAGCAACAACAGCGGTTAGTTAGTCACATTTTATTTTAATTTGTTCATTTACTGTGCTTATAATTTGACGAGCTTTGTCGCTAACCTGTGTGAATTTTCAAGGCTCAGTTACACATTTTTGAAAAGTGCAAAACGGGGGGTATAAGGTTAAACACCGAGACCGACAGGCGGCCGGGCTCAATTCATTTTTTTCAGATTTCAGTTGTAATGTGCATTCATTCCCCTCTCTATTCAGAAAGTCCGTGTATGTTCACCGGGCACAAACATATTTGCTACCCGCTATACATACCATACATTGCACATTCCCTAGACACTCCATGCATGGATATTAAGTGCATTTAACAGGGTACAGGCAGGGCAGGGGTTGGATCGGATGGAAGGCGAGGAATTTTAAGAATATTCAAACCACCTTTCACTCATTTCAACTATTCCGTGTTATCCACAATCCATTCATTTGATTCTGTGATAGAATTCCTAGTTAATCTTAACAAACATATTTAAATTTCATTTTAAACCTGTCCGTCCCTTCGCGCTATTAGTTCTGTTCAATCTGGGGCAACCATCAGCTACAGGCCAAGGTTAGGTTTGGAAACTAGAAATCTGTCTGTGCTAAATTAAATGATTTATTTTTACAAGAAATGTAACGGAAAAGAATATAATGAAACATTATGTACACAAATAGTAATCTAAATATTCTATATATTTAATAAACTACAGAGGCAGTCTGATTTAAAGTAAAGTCCACTCCAGTGCAGTGGGGCATAAATAGAGTCGAATGATAGTGAAATTTAATGGGGTGGGTAAATAGAGATATATTTTAATTGAATTATCATTTTGGGTGGTTGAATGAGTGAAAGGGGCTGGGGTTGGATGAAACGGAATTTGGTTCCTTTGTGATCCCGTTTGGCGCGACGATGGGGGACGGGCGGACGGAGAGTCAGTCTTGATCTCCCTCCCTGCTCCCAAACACAACCACAACTCTCCTCCGTCCGAATTTACATTTTACTCCTCAAACTTTAACTAAAAATCCAACTTTAATTTAATTCCAGTGTACTGGGTTAAGCCAGAAAAGTGAAAATGCAGCAGACGAGCGTAACTGATTATTTCAAAGTGAAGAAGCGTCCGAGAGAGGATCCTCATTCTACGAATAAGGCCAAGCTCATTGCGGCCGTCTCATCAACGGGGAAACAGGGGCCGAGTCCAATTAGGAAAACTCCACCATCCACACCGGAAAAATCTCCCCTGGACTCACTCCAGCCGATATCTCCATACAAATTCTTTTCCCCCACGAACACTCGTCAACAAAATATATTCACGAGTCCAATCAAGTTGAATGAAATCAAGAGTCCGAGTAACAAGGTCTTACTGTCACCGGCTGGGAGACAAGCAGTCAAGAGATTGTTTAATTTTACTTCATCGTCGTCGTCTGCTTCCTCATCCGCGGCGACCTCGAGTGCGACTTCAGATTCAAGTGAACCACCGGCTAAGAAAATGCCGGCCTACATGAGGTAGATATTTTAATTAATTGGAACATTCTTTAGAAATTAGTTAAATGTTAAATTTTACAACATTCTTGTTCCTTTATTTGTTTAGGTTCAGTCATTTGGCTCAAAAAAGTGATTCACTACTGCCTCCAACAGAGAAATCAAGTGAAGTAGCAGTTGGCTCTCTAGCAACGGATGATACTCCCGTAGCAACCAAAATTGAGTTCGCGACTGCTTCTCCGGTGAAGCTGCCGGCGGCTGAACTTCATCTTCCGTTCAAATACAAACTCCTGAAAGAGTTATTCAGTGCAATGGAGACCGTCGTCACCATTTTCTTCAATCGAAAGGAGATTATTACATTTCAGAAAGTAAAGGCATCCGTTCAGAAATTGGTGAAACGGGTAGCGTTGAGGGAGCAACATTTGGAGCAGATGCTCACCGTTCTTCCCTCTTGCTACTCACATTCTTATGAGAAGGTCAAAGGAGTGGATGCAGTCATGGAAAACCAACTGGTCATTGGAATTAACATTCCGGGGAAGAACACTGAGAATGGTGACTCTCGGAACATTACTCCGACTTTGGTCCTGGAGAGAAGGCGAGCTTTCCATGCAAATTTGATGAAAATGGTGCACAGCCATCATCAGGTAAGTTTACTTTTCAAATTATTTTATTACTTACTTTATTGTTATTGCAATGTGCTAAATTGACTTTATTATCACTTTTGCCCACAGCACTTTCTCAAGTCTTTGTCACCACCGATTGTCGTTCCGTCTCATAAGGTCGTGACTCGTTGGCATCCATTGTTCAAATTGGATCAAGTTCCAGATATCCCATGCACTCGGATTCCACCACCAACGAATGACAAAATTAATACTGCTCGTGAAGTCATCTTGAAGGCTCAAAGCGTGCTGGAGCATGCGAATCCGCGAATGAAGAAAGCGCTCCAGGAATTATTGAAATTGAAAACCAAAGATGAGAAAGACAAGAAAAATCAGCAAGAACAGAAAGAACAGGCCGGTCCGTCTTCAAGTACAACTGTAACTCAACCGAAATCCAATAAGAATACAAAGAAAACACTCGCAGCACTTAAGGGGATTTCCCAGAGTCTCATTGAAAAGGTAATTCCTTTTGTTCAATTAATGTTTTGTCAATAGCAATGCTTGTGCTCTGCTTCTGCTCTTTTGTGAGCAATGAATGACGAAGACATGCTTATCTGCCCTACCAATTCTCCCTTTTACTTATTCCTCATTGCCATTTAATTTATAGTCCACCGACCGGTACCTTTACTTCTGACTCCTTTCTTTAGCCATTTTCTTGCTGTTATCACTGATCTCTCAAAATGATTAATATTGTCGGTATCTTATCTGGTGGTGATCTCGTAAACACTGCCGATAGAACGTTTTATCGCAGTCAATGGTTATCTTATCTGCTAAAATAATTGTGTTGCTTGCAATATCTTAATCCAAACTTGCCCTTATTTGTAAACATGATTTTTAAAATGATTACAACGGATAACTTTAGATTCGTGCACGAGAGCAAGCGAACTCCATTCAAATGATGACACTCACTCCAGAAGAATCCGAACGTATCGAAATGATCAACAGACTTCCGAGTTTTATCAAAATCATACGTAATACCATGGTTGAGGAAAAGAAGAGTGCCCTGCCACTGGATATGATGATTGAAAGGATTTGTCACAGTCTACATGGATCCTTATCTCCGAGTAAGTTTTATCAGAAGTTATCAATCAAATTATCTGGAGATTTCAACCAAAACGCTGTTGAACATCCGCCTGCTAAGCTCAGGTTAAAAAGGCATAGCTTGAACAAAATTGTAAAAAAAAAACTGCTTCTTTTATTTTCCAGCTGCAGTGGACGCTCACATCCGCCTTCTCTCTTCTAAACTTCCTATGTTTTCAAGGGTAATTCGTGGTACGCAAGGTGAATATTTGAAAATTGATAAGAGTTTGGACATTAATGATTTACTCGTTGAGTTTGAGAAGCGAAACCCGTTTTAATTGTGAATTTATTGATGGTGAAGGTTAGTTTTAGTGGTTTTCAGTTAATTTAATATCTTCTTTATCACTTGGCTGTTCTTTTTTAATGAAAAGCAAATTACTTAAAATATTAAGTACGGTTTGATTAGAAGGGGATACAAAGTAGAGCGGTACGTGAGTGCGATTCTGTAAGACAAGTGTTTCTTTTATAAGTTGCTCATTGGGTGTCAGTATTTACTAGGCAGGCACAACGACGTTTCAAGTATTTTGAGCAAACATTCTGCAGAAATGAGTGCTTCTTCTATGTTTAAATGTGAAATTGTTTTGTACACAACACATTCCTTGGCTTAACTTTAAGAGAAACTAATTATGTATTAAACCTCTGTTCCTTAAAATTTGCTCATTTTGTTTTTATTTCAAGTTTATCGATACAAAATATCAATTATTAAATTGGCGCAAATAGAGGCTGTTTGACATTTCCGTTGCAGTCCCCAAAAAATAAAATTCAAATGCTAAAAGTAAACTACATTTAAACTTGCGGTATAGTAATATGCAAACATAAATAAATGAGGAATCTGGCAGCGGGAACATCGGACTCAAGCAGCCAATATAAGCAAACAGCTGCAAACAGGCTGCGGCAAACTTTTGTATCTTTTCAGACTAATTGAACATCGACACTAATTAGGCATTGCACTATTGTAGTGAAAATAATAAAGGATTAAGTGACATCCATTCGTTATCCTATGAACTTTTGGATTCTGGTTAGTTGATCTTTAAGCTAACGCCTAAGTGTAATTTGAACCGGAATGCAGAAATCTGATTGACTCGGTTGTCAATGCCAAACTTCGTATGTTAGTCATAACTGCAGCTGCTGCATTTCGCAATTCCTCATCCAATGACTCTGTCAGCAAAATTAGTTCCTGTGAATAAGATAGGAATCACTTCACTACAGACTTTTTCAGCTATCAATTGTGTCTTGTTTTCCACAGTGCTCTTTTAGCCGGTCAAGTTAGCAATAGGTAATTATCAATTTATTGACTTTGAAGCAGTTCAAGTGGTTTCAAAAACTTACAGGAACTACGCCACATTGATGAATTGTTATACAGTTCCTCGAATCACGCGACAATGCACTCAGCGCCTTGGTTGCTTCACGAAGTACCAACGCGTCCTTGGAATTTAGATATGTACACACAGGACCAACCGCATGGAGTTGACCAAATAGGCGAGCATTGTGTTCCAACTTGCAGCATTCAGCAACGGCAGTTGCGATACACCTTTTCAGTAAACTATCTTTTGGCTAGAAAAGAAGGTTACGAGGACTAGGCACATTCTGAAATTAGATACTAACTTAAGTTTAAATAAAGCAATTCTTGTTACATTGAGTGTAATTTTTGCCAGGAATTGAACTACCCCATGGTCACTCATTATTGACAGGTTTTCAATGTTGCCAGCAATGGCTGCGACTGCTTCACAGACAGCAGATTGAACACTGATATTTTCAGACATGAGGAGCTCAACGAGGGCCTCCAAACCACCCACATAATTACGTACCATATCTCCCGAGTCCTACAATAAAATAAAATACACAGTAGCTTAGTCACTCAACTATTCAACAGGCAAGTCATGAAGTGTAGATTGATTCGCTGTATCATTCTATTACCTTTGAACTCTTAACATATGGGCAAATTGCCCATGCTGCACTAGACTGAACAAGAGGAGAGGGATGTTTTAGAAGGGACCAGACTAGCCGGAATCCATCCTGGAATTCCATTTCTTGTCTAGTTTCTGGATCCCATGCAAGGGCACCGACGGCTCGAGTAGCATTTACCAAGAGGTCCTGAAAGCAGCAGTGATTGGGTCAGGTTTGCATAAAGTAGGAACATTTTGCAATGGGTCCATCCACGCAAAACATGCATGCGAAGCTACGATTAATTACCGTGTTGTTAATCGTGAGAAGCTTAATCAGAAATGGAATCCCTGATACTCGATTCACTGCTGAAGCATAGCTAAGATTTGCTTTCGCAATCTCCTCCAGCGCCCCAGCAACATTAATCAGCACTTCCTCCGGTTCATTTTCCAGTAGAGTGAACGAGAAGTTCAACCAATCCCTTGTCCAGGTAGACATTGGTTCTGCAAATTGCAGAAGCACATTTCCAAATTGCTCCGGTTGCTGCAGCTAATAAACCCTGTTTAAAATATATGCTATTTTAACATCCAACATTTAGTTGTACGTGTGGAAAAAACTTACTTTATTGTGGTTCAGGCTTGCGTCATGAAGGATTCGCATTAGCGGATCAATGGCACCTAATTCGTAGACTATATTCCTTGAATCCTCGTCTTCTGCGCACTGCAAAATGTTGAACCCAAACCCTCATTATCATAGCAGCTAAGATGCACCAAGATACCCAACAAAGACTTGACATTTTACCATATAAATCGCTTGTGCACAGAATTGGACTAATTCATGGCTTGGGCTTCTTAATCCGGAAACAAAATCTGTTAAAAGTCCCTCAGAACAAATTGCAGAACGGAATACGGGCTAATAGAGATCCAAAACAAAACACACTTTAAGCATTGGTATATATTTGCATCCTTGCGCTATTGGGAAGAGTTTACCTCAGATGCGCATTCCTGGAGTATTCCAACAGTCGGAATCACAACAGACAGCTGCTTTGACTTCATAATATTAGAAAGTAGTGGAATTGCACCTGCTCTTCGTATTGCATCTCNTGACTTCATGATATTAGAAAGTAGTGGAATTGCACCTGATCTTCGTATTGCATCTCGATTCTTTGTTGACTTCGCCAATGACCAAAGTGCTCGCCCTCCGTGGTGTGCAAGGTCAAAATCCGAGTCCTGATCCCCCGAAATGTCAAGCATGTCAACCTTGTCAAACATAAGTCATGCCAATGTTAACCATTATTTTTACTTCTCACTGACAAAATAAGAAATCATTTATACAAGTCTTGAAATCCCTTCGTTTTTTCGCATGGCACGACGGGCCTTTTTGATTCTGCAAATATTGGATATTGTCTCCGCCGTCAAACGCTTTAGTTCACTTGAAGGATCAGAGAGGCACATGACGAGTGTTTCCAGTCCCTAGTCATCATAACATACTTCAAATGCAGAAAAAATTTAAAGCCATTCAAAACAATTGTATTTCCTTTACCCGCATGTTGTAAATACTTCGACAAATGTCTGTGCTTGAAGTAACTTCCTTGATGACTAGAAGTGCTGCCCGTTTGCATCGAGTTTCCTCGGTCTCTAAAATATTAAGCAAAACCTCCAAGCCTCCCGAATCTTTGATTGACATTTGAACAAATTGATTTTGAAGATTAAAGTCCCTCAGGGAAGACAAAGAGATGATTGTCGCCGTGGGATTCCCTGCCTGTATTCGAAATGATTTCACATATTTATTCAAATGAGAAATGCACCAAGAAAAGAAAGTGTGACTTACCTTGATATACTTGATGAGTTTCTGTACTTGCCAATATTCAGGTGGCAAGTCCGGTGAATCAGGTCTATCTTCAAGATGATCATCTGCATCCGAGCTGGAGGATGAACCTGCGTCTGATGATAGAGAACCTCCAGCAACCTCCAATTGTGTGAATGCATCATTATGGTCACTCTCTTCATTTTGCAAATCAAAATCCGGAATCAAATCCCCTGGTGAATATGTGTACGGGCTTATGTCTGATAGGTCAATTTGGCTGGGAAAACTTTCGATGGAAGTGCGACTGTGGGCGTCATCATCATTGCCTTCAGACATTGTCCCGAGCTAAAAATAATATTAAAAAGTACTTGAACCAATTGGTGTAAAATGTACTTTGAAGTTTGTTAAAAGCGCTTCTCTCAAGTTTACTTAAAAGGAAGCTATAGGGCCTAGTTGGATCAATTGAAGTAACTCGGTAAACTACGTTTGTTTAATCAATGAATCCAAATGCATCACAGTCAGAATCTCTTCACCGGAACCTGAGAACCGAAGTCAATGAAATGTGAAATGCCCGTACTTTCATATGAGGTCAGTCATTAATCCGCAAACTTTTGCTAACTTGTTCAAAAAACTAAAAAATAGAACATGCATGCCCTCTTCAATGCTACTATAATAGTTGCAGTCATTTTGTGCGTTAAATTAAAATAGGCAAAGCATCGAGCATGACTTTCAAAATTACACTGCTACACTTAACAAATTGTCCTTTGAAATGAGGCTCTAAAAACGGCTGTACAGTGCATATAGAATGACGATTTGATTTATTTTATTGAAACACACATCCCGGCTTGTCGCTAATTCAAGGAATTTATAATTTGATTGAAATAAACTATTTTAAATTCCAAGGATACCTTCAGGATCTAGCACAAATTAAAAGTGAACTTGCGAACGACTCCAAGATCACAGCAGACCTTTACCGCCGCCGCCCTGGAGGAGTCTTCCGAGCGCTGGAAGATCGGCAGTTATAAACGCAGTACCCTGTGCCGCTCCTTTACCTTGGAATTCCTGTTCAGCCACATGAACTCGATTCGTTTTGCCGCGTCTGTCGAAGTCGAAGGGTCCCGATATTCTCTGCTTCGTCAACTATGTTAGAAATAAACAAATGAAGACTAGATTGTGTTTTTTGGACTTTTTCCTACACACCGCATAATGAATTGGAACTCACCTTTGCAAATCCAACAGGGATTTCACGAGCAACACGTTGCACCCCAACCTCGTCTGGTTGACTCTGTACATTAATAGTAGTATTGCATAATTAACTTCAGTTTAAATCTCTAATCATTAATAAAACCAAAAATGGAAATACTCACCAAGAAGACAAGACCCGCCTGGGCATTGACCACAAGCACCGTCAGCAGAACAAATACAAAAACCTTAATTCCGACTCCCATTTTGTCTAATTGAAAAAGAACGGATGATGTGTTGTCTAAGAATACTGGAGCTAAAGTAACCTAACAGAAGCCAAATTCGGTGTTTATATAGGACAAATTTGTACATTGAATGCAATGGGAAGTACCGGAATGTCACTTGCCATTCATTCAATCTTACTCGCTCAGCAGAGCCCACGAACATCTCTGCATTGTCAGCAAATTCCTCAACTTGACACAATTTTAATTAGTTTGTTTTCAAATCGCAAATGTGCTGGCCAGTAAAAACATTTGTATACTTCAACCTCGCTAAGTCTCAACAAAAGTTTCACCACATCGGGAATTCCATGCACATGGAATGTTCAAAATTACAAACCAAGTAAGTCTTCAATCCCTCTATATTATCTTGGAAATTTTAAAACAGGATAAAATATACAATAAATTATACAGGAGTGGTAATAACCGTCTATAAATAAAACAATGAGTAATTTGGACTGCTAATTCGTTACTATCGCCCAAAACTAACTTATACAAATAAAAATGTTCCGTTGTTTGATTAATTCGGTGCATTAAATATCATCAAATTGCCCGGACTCAACCATCATCTTATATTCTTCCACAGGGATCTTTCGGGCGGCTGGAATGTCTGGTGGTGTTACTGTCTGAGTTGGAGGCGGAGTGGGAATTGCTTCACTTTGTTGTTTGTCTTTCTGTAGAATTATACAAAAATATGCGCAAAATATTTACGGCAGAACAAAAACGTGTCCAATGAAATTCCTTACCAAGCTCTCCCATGTTTTCCGGATATAATATTTGTAGTGTTTAATTTTACACGGCTCCTTCCCGTTGCAATGAATGATAACTTGGGGCATGCCATCCAGCATAAAATTTTCCACTGTTTTTTGATGTCTTCCAGATAAATAAGGCCTCGTCTTGACCTCCATAAACGTGTCGTGAAGAAATACTTCTGTTCAGCAAAAACTTAGTTAGCCTTCGAAACACAATACATAGTATTTCAATTTTACTGTTTTCAGATGCGCTTAATATAGACTACAGAAAAACATCATCAAGTCGGATTGTTGAATTTATGTAAATGCTACAGAACATGATGCGTGTAAAACCCCAAAAACTCAAAAAAGCAAATAAAGAAAAATTGGTAGACTTTGCAGGTGAGCTGTAAGGTGTACTTGTAACTAACACCTGGCAATTCCAAAATTCGCCGCACGACCAGGAAGAATACGAATTTAGTTTCTCTCACATGAAATATTAAATTTAATTGACTAACTAAATTGAATACCTGACGAAATAATCAATCCAGAATACTCCTCCGTACCCCAAAGCATCAGTTCATGTTGACTTGGGAAGTCTTTTGTCAATTCCAAAACAGCAACCATATTTTCACACCTATCTGCCATCACCCAGCAGGTGTGATACCTATTAAATCCAATAAATAATCACAATTAATCAAAAAAATCTCTCAGCGCATTTAATGCTGACTGAAATTAACAACATTTCAGCAGACAACCTCATTCAAATAAAGCAAAGGAAAAGTTGCCAACAAGGATGTGTACCATTTTTACTTTAGAGTATTCTAAACAATTATACCGCTATTCTACTTTTATCAAGCTTTAGCTAATTTAGCAGCACAGTATTCCTTGCATCTGCTAAGAATAAGCCCAGCCAGCTGTTGCAACTATTGCTCAAGGTTCAGTTTGCTGATATCAATACTACTGGTATCCTATTTAGCTTATCTAAGGATGTATAATGTAAACTTTATAGCATTAACTTACAATTCCCATGAGTTTTGCAAGCCAGAGTCAGGGCCAAACGATTGGCCAAGCTTAACATGCACCCAAAACTGAAACAAGAAAATAATAAATTAAATTAAATGAAGCGAAAGTATGATTCAGGAATATTAGAACTGTGCACAATTATTTTCTAAATTATCTAGATACGTGTTTTACCAACCAGTAAATCAAACTTCTGAGTACGGCAATGAAAGCGTAAAACCCTCACGCCATTTGCTCATAAACTGAACGTGGAACAGGAAAATACCAACCTTTGGGATATTTCCTCGCTTCCTAGTTGCACTTTGCACGAATGTTGCTAGCAGTAGATTTGCCACGTGGGGAAGGATGGGCTCGTGTAACTCTACCAAAACAGCACACAAATTCAGATACGTGTAAAACTCCAATTCACTTTGCCATAGTCGGGAAATCTCCAGTTCTTTCAGTTTTTTCTCGTGAAAGTCCTTAACAAGATCTGAGAGAGTTCCAACAACCTTGATCCTCAAAGCTGCAAAAAGAATTTCACGCAATGATATTATTAACTTAAGGTCCCCTGTGATGCTAAAGTTATAATGTGCATGTATGCATGCATAACGTTGGTCATATCCGTTTTGGACGAATCCGACGTCGTCATGTACAGTGTGATAGTGAGGCAAGGTCTCCGATTTAACATAATTCCTCCGAATTAAAACCAGAGCAAGTCTGGTCCACCAAATACCTCTCGCAGACATTCCGAAAATTCCCTCATACTAATCAAATCAGTGCCAATGAAAGAGACGCTAATTTGAATAGAATTTATGTTGAGGGAAGTCTAGCCCCATACAGGTGCACAGACAGCCACTTCAGGAAAAGCAATTTCTTAAAAACTTAAGGCACTAGACTTAACATTACTGTCGACTGGCTTTATATTATAGGCAAGCAGCAATGAGCGACTACATGATTACTAAAGTCATAATAACTTACTTGTAGGATCGGTTTGATTTTCGCACCAGTCAAAGACCGACACAGAGCATGTCGACTGGCTTTATATTATAGGCAAGCAGCAATGAGCGACTACATGATTACTAAAGTCATAATAACTTACTTGTAGGATCGGTTTGATTTTCGCACCAGTCAAAGACCGTTTCACGAACTTCCCCAAGGCCACGCCTTCCATCTTTCCAAGAGTCATCGTTTACATCTCGCACATTTGCACAAACGAAATTGTATCTGAACATACAAAATTTTAAAAAAAGTGAATTAATTGTAAAACAACTACTCGAACAAATCCAACATAGACCCCACCCGCCAGGACATTATCTTACCCTGTTTTTTTCTGCACATATTTAACTGGTTGGAGGGATGGGATGTACCCGGCCTTCACACCAATTAACAGATCATGATTGCATAACCGAGCACGTCCGAATGGTCCAGTTCTATAATATACCAATAGATAGCCAAATTTCTTATTATAACCACAAAAAATGGTAGCTTGAAATTCATGAATGTCCAGTCTCAAATAAAATGTGTTGAAAATCGGGTTTTACCTTTTGACACTGGATGGTAATCTCGGGGGATTCATATTGGCTTTGACGATTTGATGCAGTGCCCGACAGTGTAATGCAGAGGGTGATGGGTAAGACTCTGAATGACAGTCGTGGGTCAGGTCAGGTCAAGACGCAATCCACAAAAGTCGCAGGAAGAGCACAGGCAACAGGCAAAAAAGTATGTGGAAATGAAAAGCCCCATTCATTCACGGAGTTCCTTGTACAAACGGGCGCGGGCGGCTTGGACTACTGCTGAGGAGTAGGGCTGGGGCACAAAGACTCCGATGAAACTACACACATCAAATAAATTGTAAAAGCCAATCAATTAAAAATTAAATGTGCAAAAGCTATAAAATAAAACTCTATTCACCTAATAATTTCGAGAAATAATATTAAAATAAATGGAACTTTAAAAAAATAAATAATAAATAAAATTGCGTACGCAAGAGAGAGTATCCACCCCCCACCTAAGCTCCTAAGTGTCATATTTGCTTGTTTGTTTGTTGCTCCTGGTTTCCTAAACAAATGTACGACAGCGGCTCAGCGGCACTAAAAAAACATTGCGCTAGCTGACTACTTCACTGTGCAATAATAATTATTAATATATTGCAATTTATATTATAGTATATTGTATTATTACAAAACTAAGATGTGTACTGAAGATTCTATGTAACGACATGACAAGCATATTTGATCTTTAGTCCTGTGCTTTTGTGATAGAGAAAATCACGTCTCCCTCCGTTGTTAGTGCTCTAGGTTTATGAAGATGCGCATTTAAAGAAACTATAACTATGACGGGTTGATTTAAAAAAAAGCATTTGATAATTAATAAATAATAAGATTGATGATTCACTGTCTGGTTGGTGAGAAGACTTGCCGGCGGCGTTTAGTTTGCTCTCAAATCATATTTTTTAATTCAAAATAATAATGGGCTCAGTTGCGACGGGCTTATATGCTTACTATACAAAGCGGTAGAAATATCTTTTAATCCAATCCGTCTATATCATTTATTTCAAATAAATTGTTAGATACATTATGCCTGTTGGCCGGCTGGCAATCAACCTCACCAAATAAGATTACAAGAATTAGATACTAAATACTTTGCGCATCATTACACACCGTTTGAGTATAATAGTATTTGTCTTAGCAGTCGACCCGTGCAACCAATTTGATGACAAGACCGGTCTTTTTGTTGACAGTCTACAGAGCAATAATGTACAACATGACAGCCGGTACATTCAAGGAATCCGTCTTGTCCACATCTTGGACATTTATAAACAGGTGGTTCTGGTTCATATGAGTAGCTTTCTTCCGGAGCTTCGCAGCTTTCTGGTCCCAAAATTTGAGAAGAATGTTCCTGCGTTTGGAACTGCTCTTGGTGATCAGTAAAAGCACGAAATGCTTCTGGGCAATCAGCAACGGGTTCTGCACGAACAAAATCCTGTTGAGGTCTATGGCTTGCACCCTCCTTCATTTCCTGAACTAAAGTTTTGACTGAGTTCGCAGCCGTAAGAATATCCCCCGCAGCATCTTCAACCTCTTTCCATTTATCTTGCGAATCGAGGGGTTGTGGGATCTGCGCAATTCTCGTAAGTACTTCGGTGACTGAACTATATGCATCTACGATTGTTGAGATTGGAATTGAAGTGGCTGCTGACTTCCAAGTTGAATTGAATCTTTTTGACTTAGGCTGAACATAAATAGGAGAAGAATCCTGGCTTTCACGTCTCCTTCGTCTAGGAGTTTTGCCTTCACAACAAAGATGACACTTGCATTTTGATGCATGAGGAAGAAGGTACCCTTTTTCGATTAGAGTTTGAAGGCGTATCCCATTAAATCGAATACTTCGCTTCCAACATTTGCTATTGATGCCAGCAATATATTCAAAGTCAGGGAGAGTTACCCAGCGATTGTCAAGCAACACACATTTACTCTTGGCTCCTGACACGAATTTCTCCTTATGAAGATCGGCGTATGAATCATTACAGCAAATCAGAAGCACGGCAGCTGAAGCGGCTTCAACCATTAAAGGAGTCCAGGAGAAAGGTGAACTACTGTTTCCAGATTGTGTGCTTGTCTCAGAAAGGGATCCGCCGCTGCTGTCCAGTGAGGTTCGATAAACTTCATCACAACAAGAATCACGATTGGACAAAATTGTCCCATGGTTTTTGCCATATCCATTTTTAACATTTCTGTCCATCGCCGAATACCGTTGGTGTCAGGACACCTGCCAAAACATTCGAAATAAAATTATTTAGTTCATTTACTAACTACGGATAACTCGCTTTCAAATAATAAAAATAACTTATCAATTTTGAGGCGTATCGATGCTACTAGATAACATGATTCAAATTTTAGCAGAGGGCAGGACAAACTTTTAAGCGAATAGCCGTATAATCAACTCATAGTTAAGTCTGCAGAGTTTTACCATGTGAGCCTTGCGGCATTGCGGTCAATTATTTGTTATTATTGGCATAATGAAAGCGGGCCCTTTAGTATTTATTTAAGCATCGATCGAAATTCTGTGAGGGTAAGACAAAACTTTTTGTAAACAAACTCTGCATATTTGTTTGTTAAGGAATCTTGGTTAAGATGGCCTAGTCCAAAATCACAAAATGACTTGCGTGTGAATTGCAAAACAAAAATTCTCGAAGCAGTATAGAAAAACAAGAGCTTAACCTAGGGACCTACAATCAAGGACGATCGAGCCACCAACGCAATATTAAACACGTATCCCAAGCACAGGACTTGTCTATTCTATTGGCTTGCGCTTTGCTTGCCTATTTTAAGAAAAGACTAACTGATCTAGGTACTTTAATTGCATTCCAGGTCAATTGTAATCCACAATTTGATGCCACAGACGTTAAGCCAGTAAATTCTCACCTCTCAACGTCAGTGAGAAATACTTTATCGAGCGGGTTAGACTGGATTAGATTAGTTCAGATTTGAATTACATGGACATAGCTGTAGTTTTCATTGGGATATTGATGATATGAGTATACTTACGTGTGCAATCGCAATGGCCTAAAGCTCTTTTCGCCAAGAAATAGAAGCACCCAAAATTTTCACAAATCAACGCAAAGTAGCAAAACAAACGGTTTTGGAAGAAGGACGGGCAATGTCGCGGTTCCAATTCACGGCGAAGGCTGACAGGCTGGCTGCACCAGCGGCGCTCCTGTGCTGGGTTCAGACGCAATTACTTTGTTTACTCAACTTGATTGGCTCGAGTCCTGGGAAACCGTGCCGATTTTAAAATTTCTTTGTTGCAATAACAGCCATGAAACTTATCATCGGCACCCGGTTCAATGACACGGAAAACCTAAAAGGAGTATTGAAACAAAACTTGACTAAGACAAATGCTACACTAAATAATAGTTGTGAGTAGAATCAAACCTAGCACTTCGCTTTGCAAAAGGGTTGAAACAGCATCCAAGATTTCTTCCCTGCTACTGATGCTAGGTATATCATGTTGCATCCAATAATTCATGTTGAGGCAACTTTACTACCGCCATGCCAGACAAAGAACAATTTTATGTAAATAAATGAATCGGTCAATTATTTATACTTGTTTTTGACGTTACCACAACGCGTTGTAAAAATTTCTTGAGCTATAAAGGTGTCTCCAGAATATAATGTTTTCTACTTCCTTAAAAATTGCTACTTCACGGCAGGTTGGACTCCAGGGATTCTACTCAATTGCGCAGTAGGTTTTGTCTATGAAGAGCTTTACATCTCCGCATCTTCACAATATGCCTTAACAACAAAATTAAAATTTTACAGTTAGTTCATAAGGTGTCGTTTAATCCTGCTAAGATGTGAATCGTTAAACCTTCTTCAAAGCTGCCTCGGTGGCCTCCATTGTCTTTGTCTTCACATCCTTGGATGGGTAACGCCTTCTCGAGATCTGCATTTGCAATTACGAGTTACGTCTTACGATCCTCCTTGTCCATAATTTGAAGACAAGTATTTTCCTCACCTCCACAGTTAATAAAAATGGTATCCACGTTAGTCCTAAGAAGAGCTCCAATGTAAGCGTAAGGACTCACATATCGGAGGGCACTCATTCCTGTGCAGCTACTGCCAGCCTTGTTCGACCAATCAAGTTAACAGTTCAACAAACCAATAAATTGCATTTATGCTTTTTTGGTCTACCTGTGTGTTTGGGTGGGGTTGTTGTGTTCACTTCGCGCAATCTGATGGCGATTGTTGGAAGTATAGAAGAGCAAGTGCATGTCTAGGTGGCGGGGTACTTCAGTCCATTTCCACTTCCATTTTGGCCCATGCTTTCTTGTGGGAAGACGGCATGCTTATCATCTGCTGTGTACACGGTTTGGCGTCTTCAACTTCCAACTGAAACATCCTCGAAGAAATTAAGGACTTTATTAGTGTGCAAGCTCTACTCTTGTATCATCATAATGGCACAATCATTCCAGACAAAAACCGGAAATTTAGATAGTGAAGCTACTGATGAAGAAAATTTGGTTGCGAATTTCGCCAAGTCCAATTTGCGGGATAGAGTAACGGTACGTGTCACTTGAATGATCTGAGTCGATGTTAGGCATTACTGAAACTGAATTTCTTTTATAAATAAGTTAAACTTGAGCGACTTGAAGGGTGTTACTTTGTATATTACTGTTACTTAAAATATTGTTAATTTCTTACTCAAACATAGAATCAATCGACGAGTACAGCTTCATCAGCTTCAGGATCACCAGTCGTCAACCCTGCAAAACTTGGAGCTGGAGTGAAGTCTGAAAGCTATGACGATGTCGATTTACTTTCTGCGGCAGAGAGGTCAATGCTGCAAAAAATAATTCGAAAAGGGTTAAACTACTCGGAAACTAAATTAGAGATCAAACAAAAGGACCCGACTTCCCCTTTGTACTCGGCTACATCGTTTCAGGAATTAAATTTGTAAGATGAGACCTTATCATGGGAACTATTATTATTATACTAAGTCATCAGATTACATGATAAAAACTTTAACAGAAGACCCGAGCTTTTAAAGGGGATTTACGCGATGGGGTTCAATTCACCTTCGCGAATTCAAGAAAATGTTCTCCCTATACTGCTTGCCAATCCGTAAGAATATATTTAAGTTGTTAGATTTTTTTTACGTTATAGTTTTAAAAGCGGAGGCTATTTTGAAAATTAAGACTTGATTTTTAGAGGTATAGATTAATTTTTTCAAGCCGGTTTATATAAATGTTCATTCTTTTCTCAGACCCCAAAACCTAATCGCTCAGTCCCAATCTGGTACCGGCAAAACTGCTGCTTTCGTGTTAGCTATGCTTAGCCGTGTGGATCCAAGCAAAAATTATCCACAAGTTTTATGCCTGTCACCTACATATGAGCTGGCTCTACAAACTGGAGAAGTTTTAAAGCAGTTGGCAAAATACTGTCCGGAAATAACAGTTGTGTTTGCTGTGCGTGGTGAGAGCGGTGAGTAAGAAAGAATCAAGAAAGAATAAATAATTTATCTCATGTAGCAAACTTGGTTAGTCAAGTGTCCTCAATTTCTATTAGTTTCACTTGACATTAAAATCGGAATAGCACTAAACAGCAGCTCGAACCTTGTTTCATTTTTCCAGCAATGGGTGAAGGGAAACTCACCGAACACATTGTGATTGGAACACCAGGCAAAGTAACAGATTGGGCATTTCGTGAGGCTCGGTTCGCGCTCAATAAAATTCGTGTCTTCGTGTTGGATGAAGCGGATGTTATGATTGCAACTCAAGGATTTCATGATGTTAGCATTAAAATTCATCGGTAAGCACTATTGGATTCGCCAAAAATCAGATATCCGGTTGGGTATATTAGTTTTAATGTTCGCAGAAAATTGCCCCACGATTGTCAGTTCATGCTTTTTTCCGCGACCTATGAAAAAGATGTTATGGAATTTGCTGAGAAGATCGTTCCCGAGCCAACCGTGATGCGCTTGAAGAAGGAAGAAGTTGCATTAGACAACATCAAGCAATACTACATCGAATGTGAAAATTCGGTGGCAAGGTATCGAGCCATTACAAACATATACGGTGTACTTAACATTGGGAAAGCGATCATATTTTGCCAGGTTGGTGATTTTAATTTTATTCGTTTTTTAAGTTGCTTTCGGTCAATAAATAGAATAGATAGACAATGCGAGAGGATATAATATGACTAGGTTAGGTATTAACTCCACTGCACTTGCTAAGTGAACAGATATGTTCGAATGAACCTAAATATTATTTCTATTCCAATAACAGTGAAAGCTTTATAAATGTAACCAAATTGCGTACATTCTAGACACGGAAAGCGGCATCATGGCTATCCAGCCAACTCTCTCAACATGGCCATGCGGTCGGAGTTTTATCTGGAGAACTAGGAGTTGAGCAGCGGATTGCTATTCTGACCCGTTTTAGGCTGTGCGAACTAAAAGTTCTGGTTTGTACAAACGTTATGGCAAGAGGTTAGCTGCTAATATATAAAAATATACAAGTCGGGAAATTTTTTTTAAATTTACCACTTTGTACACTTGTTTAGGAATTGATATTGAACAAGTAACGTTCGTGGTTAACTTCGATCTCCCTACCACTCTGACGGGAGAGGCGGACTTTGAGACCTATCTTCATCGAATTGGGAGAACTGGGCGGTTTGGGAAGTCTGGAATTGCGATTAATCTCGTCCAAGGGGATCGAAACCTTCAAGTCATTCAAACTATTCGCAACCATTTTGGTAAACCGATTCTTAAACTCGATGCTGAGAGTGTCGCTGAGCTTCAAAGTATTGATCAGAACTAAATGCTGAAAATTCTATATTTACTTGTCTATTTCTATGAGTAAAAGTTTCTAAATAAATTGTTCCTTTATATGTGACTTGATCTGCTACCCATGTATGCTTTGTTTACGTACCGTTTCTATGCATTATATCTTGGATTCCACAAATCATTGATTTGAGTTGTTAAATAATACAAATACTACACTAATAGTTGTGAATAGAACCAAAATTAGTTTAGATTTCTTTCCTACCATTTATCAAGTAATAATCAACTCATTTTAGTTAAGGTTAATGCCCTAGCTCAAAGGTCAGGGTATCTCGTCACCCCGCCCACGTAGAGCCCGCTGACCTAAAAATTTTAAGCTAGAAACAGCAACCTCCGAAATCGGTTCATTTATGCGGTATGCGTACCGACGGGTCAGAATGGGAATTCCTATTAGCTACTACTATGAAGGAACAAAGGTCGGATAATTTGGAATCGTCTATAGTACCTCCAAAAGAATCCAGCAATATTTCTGGTGAGAAATAGAACTTATAGATAGCTATTTTAAAATAAATTGCACAGTTTCAGAAATATTATTTTAACAGCCAATATTTTGAATGGTGGACGTATTTGTAGCTTGGATTTTGGATTGCAGCGCTATGCTAGACACTCGGAAAATATTATTGATGTGCTGGATGACCTGAGTTTATTTTAAATTTTAGAAATTTGTGAGCCTGCCGAAGTAAGCCTGCCCGGAGTTCCTCGCAACACTCGAATTTACTTTGGAAAATGAGGAGTGGTCAGATTCATGGCATTGTGATTTACAGCAATGTATTATAAATTGTAGCAATTAAACTGGTGTAGATCGGCGTAATTGAAATACGAGTTGTATGTTAATCAAGAACTGGACCCAACTCTAGGAGACCTGAGTCCCCCAGAAACGCTTACTTTTTACGAAGCCGAATCAAAGGAAATTTCAGACACAGGTGCACTACTTTGTTGTTATTACAGTTTTTAGTTGCTTAAGCATCAATTTTGGTCAAGATGGTTTATAATTTTTTAAATATTTCAACTGTGTGGTTTTCTTTAGTTGAATTTGAAGAAAATTCTGGCATGCCATTTGGACTGCTCCTACTTGAAGAACATACGCCTGCGATCGATCCGGAGCACCACGATCATGCGGATCAGCCGACTGCCAACGCACATGAAGGTGTCAGATATTTTTTTTAAATTAACGTGGGGGAGTCGAATTGAAATATTCATTTGGTATTATTCAGAAGAAGGTACCCCAGAAGGTATTGCGCTTACTGATGCCGGAAGAACGGAGAAGGAAGTTCTAGAAAAAGGTAAACTCTTTCCTAACCATTCCATAACTAACAGAATTGTTTCAGTTTAGTTATGGTAAAAAGGATTAGCTTCCACAACGCTAACATGTTTAACTTGCCTGTCTGGAGTATTTGAAAGTTGATAATATTATGAATGTATGACTATTTCGGTGAGTAAGCTTCAGTGTTTAATTAAACGAACTGATTTTATAGATGTGATTCCAGTTGTACAAAACATTGCGGCCGGCTCCAGCCCCCGAAATTCCGAATCTGTTGTGAATGTGGAGCATCAAGTAAAACGGCGCTGCCGACCTGTGAAAACCTAAACCTAACCTAACGCTGTGATACCGCACCTGATGTTAGTGGACAAGGACATCAACTTCAGGAAAGCATGGCAGCTGACGCGTGTTCGGGTTCAGCCATGAAGTTCACTAATGGAGGCAAACGATTTAAATGCGAGATATGCTGTGGCAAAAGTGTTTTGCACAAGCCAGCACATTCAAGATCCATGTTCGCGGCATTCATGCAAAAGAAAAGCCATACGTTTGTCAAATATGCCACAAAAGGGTCACACAAAATAACAATCTTAAGGCGCACGTAAGAATACATACAGGAGAGCGGCCGTTTAGATGTACAACTTGCAATGCTTCCTTTATAAGTTCAGGAAACTTGAATCGACACGCGGAGGTCCACACAAGAGAACCGCCACATACCTGCGATGTGTGTGGCGCGTTATGCGCAACGTCGGTTCACTTGAAACGGCATAAGGAGACTCATTCATGTCTAAGAACAATGTTTCGTGTAAAAAGCTTGTCATTAAACATACCGTGAACTATTATGAGTAGGAGTGATGGATCTTGTGATAGTACTTGTAATAAAAGTGCATTTTACTTAAGTATACATGTTAAGGATTGATAGTTTATTTGTGCAAACAGTAATTTACAAGATTTTTAAGAAATTGATTCGCACTACTCGCAGTATTGAATGCTAAACATTTCAAACCAGTGACCAGTATAGTAGATACATATTAATTTAAATGTCGCGGTATAATTGCTTCTAGCTCTAACGCCAATTAGTCAAAATGTTGCTGTGTAGCTTATCCAACGAACCAACAACCCATGAATAGCTTATTTCCATTTGCTTTGAAACATGTATTGCATTGCACTGCACTGCGATGTTCGTCAAATAGTTTAGTTTGTTTACCGGTGCTCAATTATCAGTGACATTGAACTTCATACTAATTGCCCACACAGTCCCTTGTATCTTTTATCATCCCGTATCTCATTTTCCCTTGTTGCCACCCAACCTTTATCCCATTGCTTGCCGGCCTGAAACGCAGCAAATGCATATAAAGTCAGTTTTCAAAGTAACAACGAATTGTCAGAAGTGAATTAATAATCCCCGGCCTCGTTTCATTGCATTTCATCAAAATGATCGCCTTGGTTCTAATAGCAATAGTCATTGTTACTGCAGTGATTCTACTCGTGTCATATGCACGCCACAATTATGGAATCCTGGAAAATAGTGGATTTCCCGTCCTTCAACCCACATTGTTCCTTGGCAGTGTTCCAAATTTGCACAAAGAAATCCAGCACCTGGAGGATATCAAACGCTTCAAAAAATATGGAAGGATTTGGGGGGTATGAGACATTGGCTGGCACATGCATGATTTTTAATTGTGTTTAGAAAAAAATGACAAATGAAATTTGTACGCACAGGTGTACGAAGGGCGTAGCCCACAAGTGCATGTTTGTGACCCGGAATTGATTCGGCTGATTTTGGTGAAAGACTTTGATCATTTTAGTAATCGAAGGGACATGGATTTTGGATCCCCGACTTTTAATGAGATTATGGACTTCCTCCCTGGTAAATGTGACGTTTACTTACAAAATTTAGACAATACTTCATTTTACAAATTGTCAAACCATCTATAGGGTGGATTGTAAGCACCGCACCGCCTTCTAAATTCATTTCCTCCAAAAATACTCAACGAATTTAAAAACTGGGTTTTTGATTATTGAAGCTGAATAAGCAAGAGCAACGATTTCATATCACTTCCCGCAAATCGAGTAGCGTTTTTCATCAAAATTTTCAACTCGAATCTTTTTGAATATGTTTACCATTACGTCTTATGGGGTTAATTTTGCGGAAAAAAACCAAACTCCTCTGTAACCCTTGTTAATTCAGCAAGTCAACCCCAGCTTTTTTATTAAAACCTGGAGAGAAAAAATCCAAACTCCTCAGCAATTCTTGTTAGTTCAACAAACCAACCCCAGTTTCTTCCTGAATGGCGCTAAAACTCATAAAAAAAGGCAGGCGTTCACTTGTTGAATCAACAAGAGGTACTGAGGAGTTTTTTTTCGCAAAAATAACCCCATATGGCGTAGTGTTAAAAATTTTAGAAAAATTGAAGTTGAAAAAAATAATGGAAAACATTGCTCTATCTAGGGCATGTGGTATAAAATCTTTGCTCTTACTATTCAGCTTCAATAATCAACAGACAGTTTTTAAATCCGCTCAGTATTTTTGTATGAAATGAAATTAGAAGGTGGTGTTGTGAAATACTTGGGACTCACCATGAAAACTTAAATAGATGAGAAATGGAAAACCGTTCGTTCGCTCCTCAGTCCTTTGTTTACAACTGCAAAATTAAGGGGGATGAGTGGAACAATAGCCAGTCATGCAAAGGAATTCGCCGAAGATTTAAAATTAGAGTGCACGACAAATACCTCCGTCAAATTTGATTGCAGGAAGTAAGTTTAAACTACATAAAAAGCAGAACATTTTATCCAAAAACTACTCAATTTTACAGACGACTGTCCACATGGCTCATCGACATGTTTTCTCGTACAACAATGGGAGTAACAATGGCGGATTCCAAGGACCCGGACAACGAATTTGTATCTTCCTTTAGAAAATTAGTCGGGGAAGACGTTGAAGTTGATTGGGTTTACACTTTGACATGTACGCACAATTTGCAGATGTTTATATTTACACGACTCTAAAATAACCCATTCTACTGTAAATGTTTACGATGGATTTTCATCCAGTGAGTTTTCCATTCCTCACCCGCTTCGCGCCTGCGTTCTTCGAAGCCCCAATTTCGTTCATCAATTCCACGATCCGCCACATCCTGGAATCCCGAAGGACGGACAACATCAAGAAACCGAATGACTTTGTTGACTTCCTGAATGACCTTTGGTTCAAACTTGAGTCCCCGGAATTCCAAAGACTGGGCATAACGGAAAACACGATCATTTCTCAAGCTGTGAATTTTTTCCTTGGTGGCTACGAGACGTCTTCCACAACCCTGACCCATTTGTTTTATTATTTGGCCAATGACCCCGAGGCTCAGGCCAAGCTCCAGTCAGAACTTGACTTTGTTTTCATCAAATTTGGCGGGGAATTTAATACGGAGGGCATCCGTGATGAGAATTCTTCGTACTTGACAGCATGTTTGAACGAAGCTCTCCGTCTCGCTCCACCCCTTTTTCGCCCTGAAAGAATTTGCACGAAGGATTGGAGTCACAACGGAATATCCATCAAAACTGGGACAGCAATTATGATCAACACTTGGCCAGCACATCGGATTCCGGAGATTTACGAAGATCCTGAGGAATTCAAACCGGAGCGATTCCTCCCAGAAAATAAATCCAAGATTCATCCGTATGCATTCAACTCATTTGGACATGGACCAAGGAATTGCATTGGGATCCGATTTGCTTATGAGTCCATCAAATTATTTACGTCGTATTTTTTTCATTCATTTTCACTTCGGGTGAGGGAGGATACGGCCCTTTGCTACAAACCCGGCTCAATGATGATAGTTGGATTCAAAAAACCCGTTTATGTGGATGTTGTGAGGCGAGGAAATTAATTATTAGGCAATATTGATTACTCGGAGTGTTTGAGATGGATATAAATAAAAAATAGCATTTGATTTCATTGTTTCTTTTAAATTTTGTCTGAAACCGTTGATTAAATGCAATGCAAAATGCCATGCAAGTAGTAATGCAAAGCAAAGAATTATAAGAATTTGTAATTAACCTTCTAATACCCAAAGCATGTGCTAATGAGCACAAATAGCCAACATTGCAAATATTAAACAAGCTGCTGTGTGTCAATGGATTCACTGCTCCTTTGAAAAGCTTATAATTGCGCATCATCGCAAAATTCTTGAGCCAGAGTTTAATTTGCAGTATGGCAACATATAGTAGCTTGTAGCTGAGTTTTCATAATATGAACAAAGGTCGCGAATATCAAGTTTGCAGCATTGAATTCCATAAACAATTTCTGTGAATTAAGACATGGACTAATGGAGTATAAAATGCAGGGATGAAAAGAGTAACTCCTTAATTCACTCCTCGTTAAGCAGCCCGCACCTCAATTAAATTTTTAAAAAAGTTTACAATTGTTTGATTTCAATTGAAAATGCAACTCGCACTATTGTTTGGAGTTCTCGCATTGGTGGGCGTGGCTCTCTCCATCCCAGTCCGTATCTACGAGGTACATTACGACAATTTAATTGTGATGTAATTATAACTACGGATTTTAACTGTGAATTTGTTATTTAGATTGGAAGCATTGACGACGACGCACAACTCCGAAGACCTGCACGTGGACTGTAAGATTTTCCCCTGACTTGATTGCTCCGAAAAGGAACCACTAAATCTAAAATCTAATACCGAATTGTAGTAGAATTTAATTGTGAATTATATATTTGTATTTCAGTCTCAATCTTGGAAAGGATGACGAGGTTTTCCGTAGGAGTGAGACGTTTGATGTTAAACCATTCGTAAGTCATTTGCAATTGCGTTCATTTCCAGTTAATTAAGTCAACAGCTTTAAGGATGGTTTACTAAGATTGTATTAAATACATATTTCCAGGCATATCAATTTGTGCGTGGTAAAGGAAAGGGGCGGGGCCGCGGTCCAAAATCAGGTTGGGCTCCAGGTGGCAAGGGAGGTAGCTCTGGAACTGAGGAATTTCTTGTACAGGACAACAAGTTTCATGTCGTGAGGAACTTGGACACTGACTTAGTTTCCGTTCTCACATAAACACAATTAATATCATTCGGAAATAATGATGTGTTACATTTTGGTGACTTCAAATGTGTGTCTTCCTTGTGTTGACAGATTAAATTTATTTGCATCTCGTCTCAAATTTTGGACTTGGTTTACTACAATTTATTACTCATTAATTCCATGCTGACATATTTCTAGTTCATTGCTCGTACAGTCGTACATGCGTGCTTGCATTTGGATCCGATATGTACATATAAATTGGTTTTTACTAACGTCCATCACTATTTTTCATCACAACAATAGTAAAGTTCCGTCAAAATGCCTGAAATAATAACTACACACAAAAGTAGCCATAATACATTATAACCATCAATTCAATTTCAATCCTAAATACAATATAGGCAGGTCGTGCTGTACTAGCATTAGAACAAAAACCCAAACAATTTTTTTACAGTTTGACATCCGCGTTTTTTCAAATTATAAAATTTCTGCTACTACAGTACGTTTACCGTACGGCCTAGGGTCTGCGATTATAAATCAAATTAAAAATCCGTCAATTTACTCACTGCGCTCCTTGGAGCTATTAGCGCCACCGAGTCCAAATAACTCTGAGTTATTCTTTAAATATTTAACTGCTGAAATTTATTTATTCGGCACTTAGGAGGCATTTGTCAGCCCAGTCTAACATTACAACATTAAGAGACTAGCAGTTAGTAGACGTTATTGTAGACAAGCTTTACTTGAATTGCACTAATGCTTGCATTGGTATTTTAAATGTATTTTCTCTCTTTGTTTCTTTAGATATCATTATTTTATATCAACCTATCCTTGCCCTGCTTAGCAAGTACACGTTGTGAATTATGAATGTGTGTGTGTTGAAGGAAATTGAATTTGTTTTTCAACTCGTTGGATTTGCATTCACTTTGCAAACTCTGCATTCTGCCTGCAGCAGGGCAGAAAACTGCATTGCTTAACTGCATGCCACGCTATACATCGCATGCCTCACTACACTACACACAAATCCAAATGGCATGCACAGATGAATTCCTTTTTTACGATTCCGTACGGAGATATTCAAAGCTAAACAATTAATTCCAGTCCCAGTTATGTACATTTCAAAGTCATCAAATCAAAAGGCCATGCTTTATGTAGATCACTGGATTCTAATTGTGTCATTCCTTTACTGCACTCCGCGCAATCTTAATTCACCTCCGAATTTGCGTTTTCCTTCACTAAACCACTTATTTAATCTATTTAACAACATTATAATATCTTGCGTTCTCCGTAAACATGCAGTTTTTTGTAATCCTGATTCTAATTGTAAGTTTGACGGCCTCGCTCTCCAATTCAGCTGTTGTCCCTGGTGGAGCCACGCATCAATTGGTAAGTTAATTAATTACTCAATTGTAAGCATATATATATATATATGAGTTCAAGTTTAAGATAAAGTAAAAAAAGGAAGTATTGGTAAGCTGATAATGTTAAGTCACCAAAAGATTCAAATCCAATTCGTCTCGTGAAAATCTTTTGGGGTTCTCGTTCATAGGTGAATGGCGTGGGGCATCCTGAGACTAACCCAGAAGGAAAAGAAATCTCACATTCAGAAAATTCAAAAGAAACGGACTCAGATCCTTCTTTCATTCTCTCCGATTTTGATTTGAATTCTGGTGACAGTGGGAATTTTTACGGGGACTTTGAGTACTTGGATGACTTTGATTATTTGGAGGACGGGCACGACATTCAGGATGGGTTGGATTACGAGGATTTTGATTTTGAGACTGGCACTTATTTGATGCATTCAGATGGGGAGCCGAGGGTCAAGAGGTCAACTTGAGAACACGAACACCCATGCAGTGCAGGACGTGTGATTTGAATTGGGGTGCCAACTTTCTGCTTATATAGTTCTTTAAAAAGCTAATAATAATTCATGCGGAAAGCATAAAAGTATGTGCAGAATTCCGTTCATAAAATGAACATTCATGCTTTTGCATGCATTTATTTATGTTACCTGCATTCCTCTGCATTTTTTGGGTTCCACACGAAATATCCATGGCCCAGTTTGTACTTTACCGAGTCATTAGGGGAATTCCTGATTTGAACATTAAAATTCACCAATCATAAAATTAACTCAACTCATTTCCGTCCCCTAAATTTGTTAAAATGGAAAAACAACTCTTCAGTTTGACATTTGACTCATCAGCAAGCGCCAATTTTTGCAAAAACTACCTCATACACATAGTGTGTAGTACAGTCGTACTTTCTTAAATTTCCAAACCTATAAACTTATTTTATAAACTGTGTAGAAAACAGGACTCAAAATGGAACCGTGGATTGTAAATTTCCTCTTGCTAATACTAATTGGACTGGAGTTCACCGCTGGAGGAGTTATACCAGTTGAACCTGTAGTGGCCCCAGTTTCCGCGGACGCAGAAGTGATCGTCAAACCCGTGACAGCTCCTCCACTGCCGATTATTGAGGTGGATAGTTCTAATGACAATCACAATCATGGATTGGACAGTGTTGGTGCAATATTTACCACAACTACAATTTCTCCAACAATCATGGATACCTCCACAAATGTACCAATCCTAATCCCGTCAAAAACGACCGCGGCCAGTTTGGCCAACGACACAAAAGCCTGGATCAAATGATTTCGTCGGATTAGGAAATGTTGCACTTGTACCAATCAAGCCCAGCCCTAGTCGTTGGTTTCGGCCGTATCCTATGCGAGTGTCGATCAATGGCCAAAAATTAAATTACTCGGGAGTTGAGTAATTAAAAGTGGTCGGGATACAAATAATTTATAATTCATAGCGTACTAATCAATCTTACTAATTTGCTCTATTGTACTATGTCACAACTCCGCAACAATAAAATATGCATACATACATGAGGCAGTTCCCTAAAAAATGTAATATATAATAATAAAATGTATATATATATATATATGATAATTGCCCCGAAGGGCCTAAGGTGCAAAACACTCAATACAGAATACAGCTATTTTAAGTACCGCACGCAAAAGCTGCTACGAAGCAGCGTGCGCTAGTAAATATACTTACACAATTACTGGAATTACAGTTTAACGAATTCTTTGTTCTTAATTGCTTAATTACTTGGGAATTCTCATCCCCTTGCCAGAACTTGAGAATCCGTACGTTATGTACGCATTGTGTTACTGACTGGGATTTTCACACGCAATAAACTACGATCGCTCGCACGCCGACAATTAAATTAATTCCTATGAATATCACAACGACTGTCACTGCACTGCACTGCTGAAAATCAGGTCAATAATACAACATTGACCCTAAAACTAAATCAGAATTCAATTGTTACCTTGTAAATAGAGCTGCCGGCTTTGTGAACTTTTTCTTTAAATGGAATCGAAATGAACTATAGCATATTTAATACATACCTAGTCTTTGCGCTATACGCAAAAAATTTGTTTTGTTATTACATTTTGTGGTTTGCATGAATGAATTTTGATTCAAAACTAACACGCAATAGACTAATCTTGCAAAATGTGACCGGTTAACTCTAGGTTGATATCATGATGTTCATATTCCGGAATCCTCCAAAACATGCACTTCCAATTTATCATACCTGACTACCTGACTCAGCCAAACCAAACAGGCCGAATATTGAACATTTCAACCGAACGAAGATTTCCACCAAACTTTTAACTTAAAATCTGAGCTGAGAAATGTAGCAATTTTTTTACTTCACTCAGAAGTACACTTTGAATGTAACTATGGCTTTATTTATTTATTCTATCCAACCTAATTTATTAATTGTAACAATTTAAAGAGTGCTTTGTAGTTTATTGTGCTGCTGATTAGCAGCTTCGCCTTTACAAACAAGACTGTATGAATTCTCCGCGGAGTCAGCTTGAATCCAACATAGCAATAATAGCTTGAATATATTTAAATTCTTGTTGTGTGAAACCCACGCTGTGGCCCTGATAAACGTGTCAGTAGCAAAAGTTTCTTAATCCTCAAAATCAATGTTAATGTTAACCAGTTTTACTTTTAATATTAAAAAAAAACCATTGACCAACTACATTTGGAAATTACAGGCAGAGCAGGGTGAGTGTACCTTTCTTTCGAATGTCATAGCTCTTTCGCCATGTCAAACTTGAATGAATGCCACGAACTACGTACTACGTACGTACGATGTGCGATCAAATCCCAAATTCGCAAATGATGTGGTGAGGTCGTGGTGTAATAGGCCTCGGGATTTGGTAAGATCTGCGTGGGGTCGTGGATGCATTTTGCAATGATTTGGACTTGCCCCTGCAAAAATCTAATGAAATCCGAAAGATTTGAATGTCTTGTTGCATTAGTGAACACGTTTGTTTTACTTGGACAGGTGAGGAGGACAGGGCAGGATAGTATCATAGAATAATCAAGATCACCTCGCTCATCTGGACACACGTACTTTTGCATGTAATGTTCACTACGACGTTTTACACTACGTCGCGTCGTCGCGCCGTCCCGTGCCGCTCAACATTAAGTAATCCGAATCCGACCCCCACAATAAAACTCAAGTTTTTCCTTCCATCTGATTCAGTTCTCAGTCCACCTTCCTTCGGTGCAGTTGACTAGAAAACAGTTATCAGTCGTACAATTGTACTTGTCAGAATTTAAATATTCTCTTTCATTTTTATTCTCCTCTTCCCCGCTGCCGTGCTTTGTCGTACATCTGCAGATCTACATTAAGTCTTAAAAGGTACGTGCAATTCTGATATTAATTCGTAATTCTCACGAGCTCCGCTCCAATTAGGTTTTTTTTGAAGATTCGTGTTTGTAAGAAATTGTTAAGCACAGATTGACTGATAAAATGATGGTTTTTTCTTGCAAATTGAAATTTTTAATGAAATGGTTAGAACAAGACAAGGATTAACATTCAAAGTATGGGGTTCAACAATTTTAATGACTGTAAACATTGGAAAGTAGATCAGAGAATCAGTCATGGATTGGTCTAGGTCATCTCACGCCGCTTAGTGAAAAATGTTGTAGCAATTGGAATTATCCAAATGAGCGTCGTCCGACTCGTCAGCTAAAATTAGTGTCAGTGTTTATGCTTAGCATAAATGAGATGTTCATTCCTTGTGATGCATTCTGACATTCCGAGTTGCAGTAGTTGGGTTTGTACAATGATTGTCCTTCAACATTGCACCCTCGTTTTGTGTAGCAATCAGGAATTCATTCATTGCTTTTATTCTAATTTCTAGTTAATCCGAATCATCCAAAATGGGCAAAGGTTCACCAACCCCAGACAATCAATTGAGCTCCGATGACCTTAGTGTTTTGTACACTCCGGACAAATATGTATGCAAATTGAGTGATGACCTGAAGAAACTAGCCAAGAAGGAACTCCGTGAAGACGACAAGACCAGGGAGCAGGCTTTGGTTCAAATGAGGGATTGGATAGCCAAGACTAATTACATCAAGGACTGTCGCTTGGGTATGTTTTGTCCACATGGAACTTGGCCAACAACTTATTTTGAAGGTCATTATTTAATTTATTCAAATTTTTATTATCAGATGCCAATTTCCTTCTGAGATTCCTTCGAGTCAAGAAATTTTCGGTGCCTCTGGCCCAGGAAACCCTCCTCAAGTACATTGCTATGAGGCAGCAGCATATCCATTGGTTCCATTCAACTTCCATTGCTGATCCATTGGTTCTTGACTTGATCAACCGAGGGTAAGCTCAGTTCTCAATTCCATCCTTATCTGATAATCCATTCCTATGCAAACTAATTGATTTACAATCATTCTATTTTCCAGAGTTGCGTTCGTCTTGCCTGGAAGAGATAAATTCGGTCGTCGCGTCACTTTTACTGTCGGAGGTACGTTTTTAGTTCATTTTTCATTTCACACGTGTTGTTAGTGACTCATCTAGTCCCACGGTGTGATTAATTGCCAATTAAACAATTAGATCCTTTGCTCAATCCCATCCTCCATTGTTGAGTAATGGGAATGCGTAGTTACGTAATGACGTCATACGTCGACCCGTTGTGGCTATTCTGTGTTTTTGGCTGCCGTCCCTAGGTCAAGGCTTGTTTTTGTACGTGATCGTGGCATGTCATAACTTTTAGAAAGGGCAAGTCCATTGTTGCCCCCTCTTCCCGCCCTATAGCAAACAAAGTACACCGACTGGTTTTGTGATTGTAGTCAAGTGCACTGCACTTGCAAGAGCCACATTTACTCATTATTGCTGTGGATTGTGAGCTGGGCTTATGTAGATTGGTAATAATGCACGTTCAATTGATTATAGGATGGGATTTTTCATTGTCCCTCCTCCCATTGCATTTTTGTAGGGATCTGGAAAAGCAAGTTCAGGTTTTCATCATCACTTTGCCTGCTCCTCCAGGAAATGCAAACAGCTAGGAGTTAGGAATAAATTTATGCAAACATCCTGGTCGCGGTCCAGCAGTAATGGACATTTCTCACTTCCACAGGCCAGACCGGGCCAAGGAGAAACAAATTATTTCTGTTGACGCATGTGATTCCTGTAGTGAGCCTTTCCTGGTTTTTTGTAGTGATTTTGCATCAAATATTTAAATGGGTAAACTACGGGACGGGATAATACGTACGTGTCAGTCAGAATTCAACTCAAAGCTTGCTTACGTACCATGTATGAACGACTCACAAAATCATTCGGGGGTGTATTAGCTGACAAGTAGAAAAGCCAACTAAGCAGTGCAATCTTCTTTTTTTCCCACCCTCTGCTTCAGGCCAGCATGCATATAATTTGTTATGTGTTACGTGATTGCATCAACTAATTCGTTTCTGTCTTGTTTTTATATGTGCAGGAAACATTGATGCGAGCTACCACACTTCGGAGTCTGTGATGAAAGCAATTATGTTGACCTTTGAATCTTTGCTTGAAGATGAGGAGAATCAAATCCGTGGGTTTTCCCATATTTTGGATGAAAGTGGAATTACCCTCTCGCATCTGACTCTGTGGAATCCAAGTGATTTAACCAAGATCTTCGGAACTTGCGAAGTGAGTTCCGTTTTGAATTACTTTTTCCTTAATAGTTCCCAGCTCAAGGAAAAAAAAATTCTAAATTGTTTTTTTGTCCACAGAAAGCAATGCCGATGAGGCACAAGCGCCTGGATTTTGTGAGATTACCGACACTTCTTAATTATGTCTATGAATTTGCGACCAATACTCTTATGTCTGAGAAATTAAGAAATCGAATTAAGGTAAGAATTAATTCAGTCATCGAACCATACACACATTTTATGTAATGAATTAACACTAACTGATTTGTAAACACTTGCAGCTTCATAAGGATTCTGCTTCCCTCTTGGAACACATTGACCCGAAAATCCTGCCGAAGGAATACGGTGGTGAGATTCCGATGGCTGACATGATTCAAATGTTTAAAGACGAAATTGCTTCTCGGAATGGAAGGGTTTTGGCACTGGACCGAATGCGACTGGACTTGGAACTCGTAAAGAAATCGAATAGTGCTCCGAAATCCGTATGTAATGACATCCTGGGAATGTCCGGAAGTTTTAAGAAATTGGAAATTGATTGATACACGTTAGTTTGTCATAGGATTAGGGATAGCCGTAGGGTATTATACGTTTGAAAATGCCTAAAAATATCTACTTTAGACGAGAGACTGTATTGTCTTGAGATTCCTACTCCACGTAATCATACAATAACTATACATTATATTATAGTAGCCTTAGTTTTCTTTTTTACGGACGATGCGAAAGACGCAATGCTTTAAGTCCTTTGGGATTATGATATTATTTTTACAAGCTCAGCAAGAAATAAACGCTTTTTATTAAGCAAATAACAAGACCCAATTATGCATTTGAGAAATTACTATTCAAAGTAACTGAAAATGGCTTTATTTGAGACCACGGTAACTGCGCATTCTTTGTTGTATCAAACACTGTGTTACACAAATTAACAAATACTTATAAATTGAAAGTGGTGTACAGACAAGGAAACGTATTTATTATTACTATCATATCAGGTTTAAATTACAATTCTTTAAAATTTTAATTACTACTTAGTAGTAGAACCTCAAAGTTATGCATGATCAGGTGCTTAAACTCCTTTCCAAAGATATAAAGTACAGGCCAATCCTGACAGAATGTTAAAGCAATTAACTCAAATTTTCGAATTACACAGCAATCAACATAACACATAAGCAAGAAATTACTTTGCTCGAGAAAGCGCCACACAAATCCTGTTGTCCGTCTTCATGAATCCGATATTGTTGTCGGTATTACTACGTACAAGCAAAAAATCAAAATGATATCATTCTCTTCTCCTTGAAAGCTGTCCGCCGTTTCGATCCTCACATCAGGAGTTATTCCTCGATTTTCTCGGACTTCTGTTTGAAGGAGATGGACCTAGGCCATTTATAAAGCTAGGATTGTGATCTTCCCCTTGTGGTTGGTTTCACGAATTCGGTGGTCCACAAAGCATAGATTATGTGCCATGCCAATCACATTTGGATACATTTCTACTTTCGGATGATCTCGTAGATTTGAGTAAATGGTCCCAGTGATCCAATTTCGGATTTCAGGCCGCGTTCGGTGCTGCAGTTCTAGCTGATATCTTGGAAAATTATTGTTAATCATTCGCTCGAACATGCTTAGGTCCAAAAATGAAAATCGGTGGACAATTCACGTGTCGCCGCCGTGATGGCTCTCAGCTTCTGATGATCGCCAAGGAGGATGATGTGTTCAATTTTCCTTGTTAGCAAGCAACAATGTGCGACTCCATGATTTCAGCAGCTTCTTCTACAATCAGAATTCGAGACTGCTGCCCCGTTGTTGCAGAGTGAAACGCCCGCCTTGTCTCTTCCAGCATCGCATCACGGGTTTGGAATCCCGCAAATAAATAGAAATTTTGTTGTTTGTTCCCTGTTTTGGAGTTAAGGTCAAGGTCATATCTTGGGATACCTCACAATAACGTACGACACCTATCATAGGTGAGTCCTATCCAGACTTTTAAAAAGGAGGGTAGGAAAGAAAGAGCAACGGAGCTCAATTCAGAAAAGTGTCAACTTGAAAGGCAGTGTAAACAGTTAAAAGTCCATCGCAAACACACACGCATTGCACATTTTAATTACGTAGAACCTTTACCAATAAGGCTATCAAAACAAAAGAACATTTGCTGAAATAGGAGCCGGTCAATAACTAAATAACTCATTTCAAGTATCTTCCATCTCATACATCTTGTGGAACATGTGGAAAAACGGAGAACATTTTTTGGGCAAACAAAAAAAATCATGATTATCTAGTCAATTCGGCCCATGTTCTAACCCAGAGATAGTTTGTGCTCAGCAATATGTCCAATTCTTTCCATAAGTTGGTCGGCAAGCAACCGGACATTCGGCAACGATTGTAAAATCAGATTTTAAATACTTTCTGGCTCCCACAAAATTAGTAATATTATTTCTTTGTTCTGGAAACGGAATAGTTGGCGGCATTGTCTCACAAATGTAGCTGTCGTGGATCATAATCTGCTCTTTGTATGGGCGGTATAAGACATGTGTTAGGATTTCCTGGTCACACAGTCCTGCCATTTTCTGGAACCCAAAGCAAGCACAAATTAATTAAAACCAAGTGTGGTTATTTAGTGTAATTTCTATAGTTTACCTTGGCAGAAGTAAAGATGCTGTGCATGGCATTTCTCATTTGAGGAGTCATCGCATAATTCTTCCCACCCCAAAGTCCACCCATTACAGTTGTCATGTGCTGGGGGTGGTCTCTCATCGCGTGAAATGTTTTATCTGATCCCAGCCACTACCTCACTGCACTTTGTTCTCTTTCGTTGACGTGGCTGTCCAAGTCCCGCACCATTAAAATATCCACGGTTGGGTCAACGGCAGGCAAAAACCTCCACAGCATCCCATTCTTCTTAATGTTTAATTGTTGTAATTTCCATATTTACATAAGAAATTTAAAGCCTATAGCGTTGAAATTAGATGAAACTACATGCCTAGCTCACTGAACATTGGAAGCCGCGAAACATCGCACACAAAGAAATCTCTTCTCGATTCAATGTTCCGCAGCTGATCACTTGAATTGACGTTTATATACAAATTCGCATCGTCCACCCGGGATAAAACTCTCCAATTCTCTTCAAATTGTCCTACATCCCAGATTAGGTTTAATTCGGTTTGTATATCGCAATTTCACTGGAGAGCACGCCAAAATGAAATGTAAGCTACCTACTACATCATCCATCCTGTTGATCTTCTGTACGCCGAAAACCAGCATATAGCGTAGCGAAGGAAACATTTGTGCTTATAATTATATATAATATCTATCAGCATTATTTAAAAATTAGTAGTTCACTAAGATTTACATGATAAGCTAGGAAGAAGTAATAAACTTTGATACGAAACTAGAATCCGCAATTCTGCATTTATTTAGACGTGTAGCCACATGAGGGGCACAATGATATTTTGATTTTCCGCAATACGACGAGTACTTGATATTTGTAAATGCTCAGTTAGTTGACGACTGGAGTTAATGTATTTACCCTGAGAATAATGTCACGGGGTAGAGGAACACCCAAACGATGAACTCGTAGATCAATTCCCAGTATCCACGGACGTACGGGATGTACGGGAAGAATACCGTAAACTTCTGAGTTGCTCCGTAAACGTAAAATTGGATCCACATTTGAAAATCGGCCATACAAGCCAGAACGCTTGTAGACAAGATTGCCGATCCGTAGTGCTCAACTGTTCCTTGAATGACACGGTAGTCGACAATCAAGGCAAAGAAAACTGAGATTACCAAGAGCTGGTGTAAAATGCATGGGAGATGAGCAAGACA